>JAODAL010020691.1:0-68812 GCA_025379985.1 Phyllomedusa bahiana | reverse complement strand
AAAACTATGGATTACGTCTCCTCTCCCCGCTCGGCGAATCCGCCGAGGGGGAAGATAAGTGACATGTGAATTACTAGCGGCGTATACGCTTCGCTGGTAATGCAAGTCTATGGGCCGGCGAATTGCCGGCCTCCCGCTCCTGCCCCGCCCCCGGCCACACAGCGTAATTGTGGGGCGTAATTACGTCCCGCAGTTAAGCCGTGTGAACCTAGCCTTAGGGTTTACTGGCTACTACGTGCCTGCAGTGAGGAGCTGCTGAGGACGCCAGGTCTGTAGCTATAGCAACATGAGGAGCTGATGCAGCCCATACAAGAGGGAATATCTAGGAATAGGTAGGACACTGGTAATGCGCACATATTGCAAAGTGATTTGTTTTTGCAAGATCTTTAAGGGCATGTTCAGACGGCGGATTGGGGCGCGGTTTTGGCCGCGGGTTCCGACGCGGTTTCCGTGGCCAAAACCGTGCCCAGTTTATTAACATGGTTTCCTGTGGGAAACCGCATTAATATTCACACTCCGCGGGTTTGGCCGCGGCCAAACCGCATGTGTGGAGAACTATCGTGTCAATTCTTGACAGGGAGGGCTCTGCGCGGCGGCCGCGTGGTGCTGCCGCGGTAGTCGCCGCGGGTGGTGTGTGGCTGGGCAGCGGCTCGCGGTGCGGTTTGCCCCCCTGCTATTAATGCATGGGGACAAATCCTCGCCTCAAACAGCGCCCGAGCCGCAAACCCGCGTCGAGAGACGCGAGGTTTGACGAGGTTTTGGCTGCGGCAACACCGCCGTGTGAACATGCCCTAACATGAAAAGCAGCAATCCTTGTAGTGAGACAACCCCTTTAAGCTGTGCTGTACATTCAGCATACCAGAAAAACAGCACGCAGTATAGGTTTTTCTGCTAATGGAATCAATATCTGATGTATGAGACTTTAAAGACTTCCTGTGACATCTCCTGACTTCTCTGTGTTGGTGAATCCTTGTGTTCTCTGTGATATAACAATTCTGGAGCATCTTCTCTTATATCTCTGTGTTGTGCTGTTCCTCTGTTATTCCTCCTAGAAATATATTACTGAGTCAGTCAGATGGGTGTTGTCATTCCAGTTTACAAAGGGGCGTGTCCTTGAACACTATCAACTCTGATTGGAGAATGACAGACCATGGGAGAACATCCCCCGCTGACTGATTCAGTTATTCAGAAATTAATTACCAATCTGTCAGCTGGGTGTTACCAATTGGGGTCGTGTCCCTGCACAGTCTGATATTGTCCAATCAGTGTTGAAAGTCAGTGTGAGCAGGGACACGCCCTTTGGAAAACTGGAATGGTAACACCCATCTGACAGATTCAGTAATACATTTCTAGGAGGAATAACAGAGGAACAGCACAACACAGAGATATAAGAGAAGAGGTTCCAGGATTGTGATTTCATAGGATACACAGGTATTTACTAAAACGGACCTGTTCAGACCGGTCACAGGGTTTACACTGGCAGACGTCAAATAATATCTCCAACATATACTTATAACAAATGGTTGTAACACAGAGGCTCAAGGTGGCTGCGAGTGGTTGTGGGGGCTAGAAGTGCCTTGTAGATGATGCTGTATTATCTCGGATGATTGAGGTCGTGTAATAACCTGGATACAGTCACCGTTTGCTTTGTTGGCAGAACGTCCCTGTAACCTCCAGGGATAACCTTTCAGACCTGATGATGTAAGTGCTATAAAACCTGCGCGTCCGGCTGATAATGGCTCTTCCGCTTCTAGGTCGGCAGGACTTGTCATTATCAGCAAATAAGTGACCAGAAGACGTCTCATCTGATGACTCCTGCTCTGGGGTCACATGCTTCAGTCTTAGTGATGAGGGAATTGGTTGTAATCATTAAAGAGAACGTCTGGCAGGAAGGTTACATCTACCAGCTCCAGCGCCGCACGTTATATATCTCGCCTGAAGCTCCAGGTTCTCCTCTACTGGAAATTCTGTTGGGCAGCTCTTTGGTAGGACAGGCCACCATGATCTGCACAGAAGCTGGCCTCTTCGGGGCAGCGGCGTAGGCTCGTCGGGGGCTGCGGCCTAGGCTCGTCGGGGCAGCGGCCTAGGCTCGTCGGGGGCTGCGGCCTAGGCTCGTCGGGGGCTGCGGCCTAGGCTCGTCGGGGGCTGCGGCCTGGGCCCGTCGGGGGCTGCGGCCTGGGCCCGTCGGGGGCTGCGGCCTGGGCCCGTCGGGGGCTGCGGCCTGGGGCCCGTCGGGGGCGGCCGCCTGGGCCCGTCGGGGGCTGCCGCCTGGGCTCGTCGGGGGCTGCCGCCTGGGCTCGTCGGGGGCTGCCGCCTGGGCTCGTCGGGGGCTGCCGCCTGGGCTCGTCGGGGGCTGCCGCCTAGGCTCTGTGCTTGCAGAAGAACTTCTTGATGAATGTTTAAAAAGGGAATGTCCTCTGTTCTCCTGTGATGCAGCTTTTCAGTGGATATTGAAGTGGTGTGAAATGAATCCTGTATGTACCAGGGTGTAATCAGGGAGCCTTGATTCGTGTTGCTAGTGCCTGATTTTTGGGGTTATCTGTTGATGTCTGTGAAAGATCATACGGTAGTGCTTGTTGTCATCCTGATCGTTTGTGCCATGTGACCATGACAGCCAATCACTGGCCCCCATAGGGATACTTCATACTTGACAGCGAAATCAAATTTACATAAAAAGTTAAGTTACTTTCAAATTACATGATATGAGTTATGGTTGTTATTGTAGGGAACGGCTGCATTCACAATTCTCTAGGCTTCAGAGCTGAAATCTTCCAGGGTTTTCTATATACTCCTGGCATGTGCATGTAGTGCACTCTGGGAAATGCATTTTATTAGAAACTATTAGACCTAATTCTGTAAGGCTCAGCCCCCATTCCCATCTCTCTTGCAGGGTATATGGTGTCTAGCCCATAAGTGATGTAGAGCAAAAGAGACTGTTTGCTGTGTAGTCTCTTAAGGCTTCACCGTGGTGTCTTTTTCAAGGTATTTGCATTGTATGCCCAAAACCTAATGTGGAGAGCGCCTCAGTTTTATTGAACAGCACCTGGTATACATACATACATACATACATACATACATACATATACATACATACATACATACATACATACATACATGCAGAGCAAGCTCTATCCAAAGGATAAGGAATGCTGGGAGATTTCAGCTCCGATGATACAGAATTGTAATAACTTCTATTGATTTCCTTCTACTTTTTATGTAAATGTAATCTACACATAGAGGGTGTTCATAGAGGGGACACTGCCGTTAAAGCTATGAGGGGGCACTCACACTGACTCCATCTATAGTGTAGGACTGTAGAAGAAGGAAGACCTGGGGGGTGGGTGGCTGCAGTCATCACAGTTACTTGAGGCATGACAGTCATGTGTGAATGACTTTCAGAGGCTGATGGGAGGTATTCTTCAGTTTACAGCTGTGGGAGAAGAATTCTTCCCACCATCAGCTGCTGTCAGTGACGGAACTGCTCGGCAAGTTAAAGGGGATGTCCAGGATAACAAACATGGCTGCTTTCTTCTGAAAATAGCACCACACTGGTCTACTGGTTGGTAATGGTATTGCAGCTTCTCAAACGCCAAGTACAGCAGCATGCCCATACTAACAGTATCTCACAGAAGTAAGTACACCCCTCACATTTTGTAAATATTGTATTATATCTTTTCATGGGACATCACTGAAGATATGACACTTTAATACAAAGTAAAGTAGTCAGTGGGCAGCTTGTATAACAGTGTAAATTTGGTGTGTCCTCAAAGTAACAACACAGCCATCAATGTCTAAACCGCTGGCAACGAAAGTGAGTGCACCCCCCTAAGTGGCAACAAAAGTGAGTGCACCCCCCTAAGTGGCAACAAAAGTGAGTGCACCCCCCTAAGTGGCAACAAAAGTGACAATGGACAAATTGGGCCCAAAGTACCAATATTTTGTGTAGCTCCATTATTTTCCAGCTCGGCTTTAACTCTCTTGGGCATGGAGGTCACTAGAGCTTCACAGGCTGCAGCCACTGGAATCATCTTCCTCTCCTCCATGACGACATCACGGAGCTGGTGGATGGTAGAGACCTTGCTCTCCTGCACCTTCCATTTGAGGAGGCTCCACAGATGCTCAGTAGGGTTTAGGTCTGCAGACGCTTGGCCTGTCCAGCACCTTTACCCTCCCTTTCTCTAGCAAGGCAGTGGTCATCTTGGAGGTATTTAGGGTTATGTTGGAATACTGCCCTGCGGCCCACGACAGAGGGGATCATGCCCTGCTCCAGTATGTCACATGTTGGCCTTCATGATTCCTTCCCACCTGGCTACATAAGGTCCTTTAGGGTATGTTCACACGGCCTAATTTCGCCGTGTATTTGCACTCTAATACGGGCCAAAATTACGGTAATCTATAGTTCTCATAGAGAACTATGGATACTATGACTCTACAATACCTCGTTTGTCGCGCTGTGGAGAAATACCATCATTATTGCGCAAAACGCGCGGAGATAATGTACATGTCAATTGGCCTTGCGGCAAATACGCCCCCCCGGCCGCGAATATGGAATGTCAATGGGAGCCCAAGCGAGCTGTCACCCCCCCCCCCCTCTGCATACGCTACCCGGCGCAAGACATCGTGTGACTAGAGCCATATATTCTGTGTGTAGGGAGCCTGTTGTCCTTATGATATGGCGACCTCAGAGAGTCTATAGAGTTAGGGACCCACCTGGTGAGGTTACCTGACGCAGTAGTTTGCTCAAACTGTGCACCAAATATCTTATGTATGTATCAATCATAGCAGTAATGCATTATAAATGTCCCTCTACTGGGTGTCTGTGGGTTTGAGTGCCTCCTGTGTGCTTCTGTACTTAGTGTTTTAGGATTGTATTTGATTTTTGCAGTCGCACCAGTGTCTACACAAATTGCAAATGGAGGTGCGGGGTAACTTTGTATTTGGTAATGCAGCTTAGCCCCATTCACTTCAGTGGAGCTGAGCCGCAGTACCAGGCGCATTCCATGGACCGGTGTGGCGCTGTTTCTGAAACCGAGCATCCATGTTTTTCTAATACTGCATCCCCTTTAAGCATGACGTGGTGTTGGTGGGACCTTCAAGCAGGTTCTCCCCTTTGTTTCCACCACTTTCTGCCGTCCCTGGAAACATTCATTCCTGCTTTCCTCACTTTCTGATCACACAGTCAAGTGTTCTTTTCACTTGAATGATTTGCACACATTCAGCCGGCAGCGCTGCCAAGTCCTGTGTCACCGTGCTCTCATCCGGGACAGATCAAATCAGGATAACAAGATTGATGAACTTCACCCTGAGATGAGATTGTATAGTTTGCCATCCCTTGTGGGCATATTGTGAGAGATTACCATTAAAGGGTTGTTCTCACCATGCGGCTTCTCACAGTCACAGGAAACTTTATACTCTCACTACATGGTCAGACTGGGGGTGGTTCTATAGCAGTGATTAGCATATTTAGCTCCTCTGTAACTAGTTGAGACATTACAATGACACAAGTGCAGGAAATTTAAACTGTTAACAAAGCTACAGAGCAGTGAGAACAATTGCTTATCTGTAAACCATCTTATCTTAGGGTATGTTCACACGGCGTACTGTGCACCGCAATACGCCGGGTGTTTTAGAAGTACGCGCTGGCCAGCATGTACGTCTAAAGCGCATGGGGGGGCCCATTCACTTCTGTTATCCCCGCCACTTCTTTCAATACGCATTGGGGAAGACGAACGTATCTCATAGCTCTCTGAGAGCTATGAATTACCGTAACTGCGGGGTGCGTTTCAGGCGTATTGCAGCGCAATTACACGCCTAAATACGCCCCGCAATTACATCATGTAATAGTCTCTGCTTTGTCTGAACATGTGTCCTCCTTTCCTAAGCTAATCAGATACATACCTTGTTGCATCCAGATGAGGTAAAGTCTCTCTTATCTGCTGACCGGAGCAATGTATTTTGAAAAAGTCTACCATTACCTGTCCCTACATGCTAATCATGGTAGTGAGAAAACCTCTTTAAAGACATTCACTTTTCTGCTGCTTGTCTGGTCTGTGCGGAGTTCAGGAAACTGACAGGTGGCGCATGCGCAGCTCTCTCCATTTACCTGTATGGTAGTGCTGAGAACAGCCGCGCAAAAGTGCAAAGAAACTGACAGAGCACACAGAGTAGGTACCACTTGCTTCCTGTGGGGCACAACTGGCATCAGTGGTGGTAACGTTATGGATATTTGCAACTTAAACGTGACCTGTCCCATTAAACCTGCTATTGTTCTGCAGGCAGCATGTTATAGATCAGAGGAGCTGAGCAGATTGATATATTGTTCTGTGGGGAAAGATCCAGTAGAACTTGTATTTTATTCATTTCAATCCCTGCTTATTCTGGTTTAAGGGGTCCAGTGGGCGGTCCTATCAGTGACTGACGGCCATCTCTCTGCACTGATACAAGAAAGACCGCCCAGTGGACTCCTTAACTCAGAACAAGCAGATATTTAAATGCATAACATACAAGTTCTACTGAATCTTCCCCCACAAAACTATATATCAATCTCTTCAGCTCCTCCTGCTCTATAACATGCTACCAGCAGATCAATGCGACAGGTTGGTTTTTTTTTTTTTTTTTTAAATCCTATATTAAAATGTTTGGGCAGTGAAATCTTTACATAATTTAATACTTGATATTGTTTTGAGCATTTTTTTGCACGTAAGGGACATCGTCTTTATGATGGTGATCAGTGACCTGCTCTTGTCGGACTACAACTCCCAGCTGTTCCGTCTGTGACTTTGTTACTCCAGACGGAGAGCTAGAGATAACAGGTTACTGCTCTATGACCTCTTACTCTTCTAAAACTGGTCTGGCGGCTTAGTCCTCTTTTATTTATGAGGATTTCCACTGCAGATGACCTGTTTCAACAATGTGATACTCCTCTAATTTATTTAAAGGAACACATAAATAGCACTTTTATCAGTGGAGTACTACCCTGTTTCCCCAAAAATGAGACACTGTCTTGTATTTATTTTTGCTCCTAAAGACGAGCAAAGACTTATTTTTAGGGGATGTTTTTTTTTTTTTTATGAAAAAGAATTCACATTTTATTGTTAAAAAAAAACTCAACCCGTATAAAATACGTAGTGATTTCACCCAAAAACATCAAGAAGCAGCCAAAACTCGAATTGCACCAAAAAAATGCACTAGGCTTTTTTTGGGGGGAAAAAGGTAGTCTGTGTACCTTATTGGAACCCCGGCTTCCTCCCCCCACTCCCTCCCAAGAGTGTAATGGTATATTGATAGTATACGCCATCAAAGTGTGATAGGGGCAGGCCACACCTCTATCTTGGGACTGCCCCCCTCCAAAAGTCCTGGCTCATAATGGAGAGACGGTCCCCCTTTTCCACGACTCTCCACCTGTCTTGGAACCACTCTCATGTACGGGAAAACCCCAAAGGGGAGAAAAGAACCAAGGCCCCCTGTACTGGGAACCCTCATAGAACAAATGAAGAGAACACAGCCCCCCGTACGGGGAACTCTCAAGAACAAAATGAAGAAAACGCGTTCCCCGTACTGGGAACTCCATAAATAGAGAAAACAGCCCTCCCCTGTACTGGGAACTCCCATAAGGAGAAGGAGAGAACACAGGCTCCCCCCCGTACTGGGAACTCCCATAGAGGAGAATGGAGAGAAAAACCCAGCCTCCCCTGAAAAGGGAACCCCCATGGGGGAAAGGGAGAAAAACACAGCGCCCCCTTACTGGGAACCCCCATGAGGAGAATGGAAAAACACGCGCCCCCCTGTCGGGAACTCCCATGAGGAGAATGGAGAGAACAAGCGCTCCCTGTAGGGGAAAAATCCCATAAGGAAAATTTTTGAGAGAACATAGCCTCCCCTGTACGGAAAACTCCCATGGAACAAAAACGGGGAGAAAAAACGCCCTCTTTTGGGGAACCCCTGGAACAAAACAGGGGAGAACCAGCGCTCCCCTGTACGGGAACCCCTAAAAACAAAAAGAAAGAGAACCGGCCCCCTTTACTGGGAACTCCCATAAAAGGAAGGGGGAAATAAGCGTCCCCTGACTGGGAATCCCATAGAAGGGAAACGGGGAAATACAGGTCCCCGTACTGGGAATCCCATAGAACGGAACGGAGAGAATACAGCGCTCCCGTCGGGAACTCCCTAGAAGGGAAACGGGGAGAATACGCTTCCCCGTACGGGGGAACCCTCCCATAAAAGGAAGGGGAGAATACAGCGCCCCCGTAGGGAACCCCTAAAGGGAACGGGGAGAATACCGCCCCTTTTGGAACTCCCTAAACGAAGGGGGAGAATACGCGTCCCCTGAACTGGGAACTCCCATAAACGGACGGGAAAAACGGGCCCCCCCTGTACTGGAACCCCAAACAAACGGGGAGAATACAGCGCTCCCCCCTGACGGGAAAATCCCAAGAACGAAGGGGGAAAAAAACCGCGCTCCCCTGTACTGGGCCCCATAGAAGAACGGGGAAATACAGCGCTCCCCTGACGGGAAAAATCCCAAGAACAAGGGGGGGAAATTACAGCGCCCCCCTTTAGGGGGAATCCCATAGAAGGGGAACGGGGAAATCCAGCGTCCCCTGTCTGGGAATCCATAAACGGAACGGGGGAATACAGCGCCCTCCCCTGTACTGGAACTCCCAAAAACGGAACGGGGAAATACAGCGTCCCCTGAAAACGGGGAAACTCCCAAAACGGAAGGGGGGGGAAAAAACAGCGCCCCCTGACTGAGAACTCCCATAGGGGAGAAGGAGAGAACACAGCGCTCCCCTTTACTGGGAACCCCCAAAGGAGAAGGAGAGAACCAGCCTCCCCTGTACTGGGAAATCCCATAAGGGAAGGGAGCCAAGCGCTCCCTGTCGGGGAACTCCCATAGAAGGGAACGGGAGAAACAAGCGCCCCCCTGTTCTGGGAACCCCCAAGAACGGAAGGGGGAAACAGCGCTCCCCCTGTAGGGGAAACTCCCTAAAGGAACGGGAGAACACAGGGCCCCCCTGAACTGGGAACCCCAAAAGGGGGAAATTGAGAAAACACGGGGCCCCCCCCCGGGACGGGAACTCCCAAAGGGGAAAAGGGAGAAAACCCGCGCCCCCCCTGGACTGGGAATTTCCCAAAGGGAAGGAGAGAACACAGCCCCCCCCCCCCCCCCCCCCCCCCTGTACTGGGAACCCCCATAGGGGGAAAAAGGGAGAACCACAGCGTTTCCCCCGTAGGGGGAAACTCCCATAGAACAAATGGGGGAACCTTAGCGCCCCCCGGGACTGGAACCCCCAAAAGGGGAAAACGAGGAGGACACTGCGCCCCCTTACTTAGGGCCTCATTTATCAAAGCTTTAAATTTATGTTAAACCGCGGGTGTTTTGAAGTACCACTGGAATGTCACTTTTTCCACTGTATTGACCAAGCCTTATGAACTATGATTCCGTGATTGGGGGGGTGCATTTATCCGATTGAAAAAAAAATAGGGCCCCGAAATGCGCCCCACAATTCACCGTGTAAATAACCCTAAACTGTTGACTGTTCTTGCTGCACTTTAAAACCAGAGCTCCGCTTTTTTTTTTAAAGGGAAATTTAAATTTTTAGGTACTTTGCCCAATTTATCAAATCAGGGGCCTCCAGTACGGAAGCTGTCTAGGCTAAACTTTCCTTTTGCCCAAAAAACCAAATCAAGCCCCCCCTTTCTTTCATTAGTCTCGGAAAAATGAAACTGACTCTGATTGTCCTTTTTTCCCATAGCAACCGTCTTAGCCTGGACGTTTTCAAACGTGAGCCCCAAAGTGAAAGACTTCCTTGTTGCCCTGAAACCAAATCAGAATTCGGCTTAATTTTTCGAGCCGATAAGAAACAAAGCTGTTTCCGGGTTTATGGGCAACAAGGGCAGTCACTCATAGTTTTGCTAAATGAAGCCCATATTTTTTTTTTTCCTGGGATCGTCTTTCATGTAGGGGCGTTTTTTCAATCCAGTTTTGAACCCGAAAAACGGACTGAAAAACGCTGCATAAAACGTATCCAAAGACATACCCAGAGTGTGCTGCGTTTGGATGCGTTTTGGCTGCACTTAAATATGGCGTCTGCTGCATAAAACAAGTCAAGAATTGACATGACAATTCTTTGAATGGATCCAAAAGACGCATTGAAACACACATCGGAGATCACTGGTCTGAACGCCGACGCGTGTTTTACATTGAAACTAATGTGAATCACGCTGCACATTGTTAGATGCTTGTTTGGGTCCAAACACGTGTGAACATCCCCTTGCACCGGTCGATTATGCTATGTCTACACAGCATGGGATTACAGTCGAATTTTTAAGCAGATTCAGTATTCAGAATCCATAAAAATCCTACTGTAATCCTGCCCATAGACGTCAACAGAAAATCTGACTGTAACCAGTGCCCATAGACGTCAACAGAAAATCTGACTGTAACCAGTGCCCATAGACGTCAACAGAAAATCTGACTGTAACCAGTGCCCATAGACGTCAACAAAAAAATCTGACTGTAACCATGCCCATGACGTCAACAGAAAATCTGACTGTAACCGTGCCCATAGAGTCAACCCGAAAACTGACTGTAACCAGTGCCCATAGACGTCAACAGAAAATCTGACGTAACCAGTGCCCATAGACGTTTAACAGAAAAATCTGACTGTAACCAGTGCCCATAGACGTCAACAGAAAATCTGACTGTAACCAGTGCCCCTAGACGACAACAGAAAATCTGACTGTAACCAGTGCCCATAGACGTCAACAGAAAATCTGACTGTAACCAGTGCCCATAGACGTCAACAGAAAATCTGACTGTAACCAGTGCCCATAGACGTCAACAGAAACTCTGACTGTAACCAGTGCCATAGACGTCAACGAAAATCTGACTGTAACCAGTGCCCATGACGTCAACGAAAATCTGACTGTAACCAATGCCCATAGACGTCAAAAGAAAATCTGACTGTAACCAGTGCCCATAGAACGTCAAAAGAAAATCTGAAATGTAACCAGTGCCCATAACGTCAACAGAAAATCTGACTGTAACCAGTGCCCATAGACGTCAACAGAAAATCTGACTGTAACCAGTGCCCATAGACCTCAACAGAAAATCTGACTGTAACCAGTGCCCTTAGACCGCAATAGAAAATCCGACTGCAACCCAGTGCCCCATAGACTGCAATAGAATATCCAACTATAACCCAGTGCCCCATAGACCGCAAGAGAAAATCCGACTGTAACCCAGTGCCTCATAGACTGCAATAGAAAATCTGTGCAGTAGTCTGCACAGCACGAATTTTCTACTGTGGGATTTCTAAACCGCCAGTCGTCCAATGGAATATAGAACATGTTCTATCTGCCGCCGGATTCCCGTAGCCTCAATGCACTGGGCTGGCGTGAAATCCCAAAAACCGACCGAGGTTTAGCGCAAACCTGCACCACAGCGATGTTAACATGCACTCAGAATTTGGACGCCATTTTAAGATCTGCTGTGTAGACCTAGGCTTAGGTTTGTTGGTAGCCAGCAAATCCTCCATATAATTGTCAGTTTATACGACAACGTGGCCTCCAGGGAAGAGAGCTGTCAGTGCCAGGGACCTGCCCTCCATGTCATCCGTCTGTTTGCCTGAGCGCTCCTTTTGTTTTGTAAATGAACAGGGTGACCTCCATGAGACTGTTTGGCAAACATAAGAAGGCATCCCAGAGGATGAGGCAATGTGTCACCTAGAATTTGTTTTTACGAATTAAGAGACACAGACACATTTCTTTTAGTACATGGGGGCAGCCATCTTGTCTCTGCTACTGTGAACGGCACAGAATCCGGAAAAGAAAAAGTTTATCCAGCACCAACAAAAAACTAAAAAAATCCATTAAAAATATAAAGTGCATCCGTAGAGTAAAAACTGACATGGCGAACCACAACGCTTACACGTTTCAGGCCACATAGCCCTTGTTCGCAGCTGAGAACAAGTTTTTAAGACACTTAGAGATGGGCTGTATAGAAGCCACATGGACCATAGGAAGCTGCAGTTTGGAGATGACTGACATCTATGGGAGAGTGTTGTGGGCAGTGACTTGTTTGGGGAGGTGGGGGAACAGAGCTGTGATTATCAGAGATGAATCCTGTGTTATCTGTCTTCAGCTTTATAATAGTGGTGTTAAATTTAATTGTAATTCTGCACATACCTCCCTTCACGCAATCTCCGCTCCTCACAGGACCTTCTACTCTGCTCTCCTTTTATCAGCTCCTTAAACAACCGTCTCCAAGGCTTCTCTCGTGCTTCCCCCATTCTCTGAAACTCACTGCCCCAACACATCAGACTCTCCTCCCCCTTCACCAGCTTCAAAAGCAGCCTGAAAACCCATCTGTTCAGGATTGCTTATAACCTACAATAACCCCGCTGCAAATACACCTCCCCACAAACATGTCTGCCCCCCACCTTCTGTCTCTTTCCTTGTTTATTGTAGATTGCATGCCTTCGCAGGCACGGCCCTCTCTCTCTCTGTACCAGTTCTTAGTCATTTATTGTCACCATTGTGCTTGTTTGACACATTATGTATGTAACCCCCCCCCTCCCCCCTTGAATGTACAGCACCCTGGAAATAATGGTGCTTTAAAATAAAAAATAAATAAATAAAAAATGATTATAATGAGGAGACTGCAGGGAAGTGGTCTCTACAGAACAGGAAGTGTCAGACGTTTGTGAGGAAACATGATGTGAATGGGGATTTAATAGGGGACTTTATACAAGCTTATGTATCCGACCAGTATTTGACAGATGGAGCTTCCTGTGACTACTTCTGTGAGTACGTACACATGGCGTGTTGGATCCGAAAAACGCATTCAAGAGTCCTGCATAAAACACATCCAAAACAAAATCAACACGCATCCAACATGCAGGTGGGGGTTTGGCTGCAGCAGAAACGAACCCTATAGTTTTAAATAGGGCGTCTGCTGCGTCAAATGGATCAAGAATTGACACGACAAATCTTTGAACAGATGCAAAAGACGCATCAGAAAGACGCAAGAAAACTCGCAGCGGCGATCACTCGTCTGAACACCAATGTGTGTTTTACATTGAAAGCAAATCACACTGCACATTGTTAGATGTGTGTTTGGGTCCGTTTACGATCCCAAACATGCATCTAAAAACAGATCCACAATCGGATCTAACACGCCATGTGAACACACCCTTAGGCTATGTTCACACAGGGTAATTTCGGTGCGCACTTCGCCGCATATTTTCGCTCTAATACGAGCGAGATGCACGCCGAAATTACGGTAATCCACAGTTCTCATAGAGAACTATGGATTACGCCTTCTCTCCCCGCTCGGACAATACGATCGTATTGTATATGCGAGGAGATAAGTGACCTGTCAATTACTTGCCGTGAATACGTGCCACAAGTAATGCATGTCAATGGGGCCAGCAGGCTCCTGAAAGACATGATGTACTGTACGCGCCACAGTATATCGTGTGAACACACCTTTAGGGTACATCTACACAAAAGTGATTTACTGTTGGATCTTTAAGCGGATTGGGTAGAATCTGCAAAAATCCAACTATAAATCATCCCCATAGACCTCAATAGAAAATCTTTGTCTACAGCGTTTTTGGATTTTTTTTAGGTCGTATTTCAAATCCAAAAACTGGGTCAAGAATCATGTGAAAACGGCGGATTATAGCGCTATTCAATGGAATGGGTTGGGCAAAAACTGCTGCAAAAAAAAAAACGGAACCAAAACTATGATGATAACAGAGTGTAAAATATGCGGTGTGAACATACCCTAAGGCCATGTTCACACGGCTTATTTCGCAACGGATTTGCAGCCGTATTTACGGCCGAAAATCCGTTGCAAGATCAGTTACAAACAAGTAACTGGCCGTTTTACATTGATTTTAATGGGAATATACGTGTGTCGTTCAGACGACACTTATTTCCGTTCCGATTGCGGCCGATTCCGGCCGCAAAAAAAAATGTGCATGTAATTATTTCCGGACGGATTTACCAACTATAATGAATGGGGATGGTGAATCCGTCGGGAAATCTGTTCCAAATACGTGCCACACTTAGTGGAACTTATTTGAAACTGATTTGCACCTGATTTCGGAACGTATTTACGATCGACAATCCGACATAAATACGTTCTGAAATAAGCCGTGTGAACATTGCCTAAGGCAGCATCCAAAAGGCAGAGAACAAATTACTCATCAGATTTTAATCAGAATCCGGCGGGTATTTTGTCCTCTGCCTTGTGGATGCTGCCTTAGGCCCCGTTCACACGGCTTATTGCCGACGTAATTGCGGGGACGGATTCTGCCCCGCAATTACACCGGCAGCCGTGCAGCGGGGGGCAGCTCGCCGACCCCATAGACTCATTATTCGCGGCACGTACACGCTGTAAATAATTGACATGTCACTTTCTCCCCCCTCGGCGTATTCGCCCGAGCGGGGGAGGAGAGACTGAATCCATAGTTCTCTATGAGAACTGTGGATTACCGTAATGACTGGGACGGATTCCAGCCGTATTGGAGCGCAAATACGGCGCCAAGTACGGCTGAAATCAGTGCCCAAATCAGCTGTGTGAATGAGGCCTTAAGGTATGTTCACACCGTATATTTTGTGCTGAAATACATCCAAAACAGTGTTCAAGTACACTTCTCATAGACTGTAATGTAAGATGCGACACGTATTTTACTCCTATTTTTGCACATGCCTGACATGTCAATTCTTTCAGACGTATACGTGCCGTCAGATAAGCATAGGAGGCAGATTTCTGTCTCAGGCCATTGCTGGTTGTATTTGCGTTGAAATTACCCACTTGCAAGCGCGTAACTTCAACAGTGCAATTAACGCGTTTTGCAGCGCGTATTTGTGTGTGCCACAATACGTCGTGTGAACTCCCCCATAACTATTATGTACTCAAATGGTGTAGAAAGGGGGAAAAATCTCTCCTTGGGGAGAGCCTCCAATAAATTGGTCGGTGTGAGGATTTACTGCCTTTCAGACCTCAAATGGTGGTCACCCACAGAGGGAGACAGGGGTTGCTAGGAAACCTGCAGCACCGTAGCCTGTATACGGAGTAGTTAATAGAGCAGTGCAGTGGGGCTATAACCTCGCCTCATCTTGCTGATAACCGGGAAGGTTAGCGGTGTAAGGGTCAGCCACAGGAAGGATCTAGAATTGCTGATCCGTCTTCAGTCATATCCAAGTTCAGGAAGGCAGTGTGATAAGACAATGACCTTTTGCCTGCACGTGCTGTTATTGTGCTTTGTGCCGTTATGTAACATGGACACGTATTGTATAAGTGGAATCGGCGTTTTCTCAGGTCATCTCCCATCTTCTTATTCATGTTTGTAACCATTGGTTTTTCTCTTCATTTCAGTATCCGTTCTTTTTGGGACTGATGCTCGCCGTGGTCTGGTGTTCCTTGGTGTGCCTTAGTCGTGTCTACATGGGGATGCATTCCATTCTGGTAAGTCACATCCCATCCCCTTCTCTTCTGAAACTATTTGCACACATAGTAATGAGACAAATATGCATTGTAGGTTTAATGTGGGATGAGCCGGTGGTCATAGTAGCTGTCTGGTTGTTGTGAAATAAAAAGGCCTGGTGAGAGCGTCGGAGCATGCTGGGAGTAGTAGTGTCACAACAGCTGAAGAGCCACCAGATACAGAACACGGGTTTGGTGTAAGGGCCTGGGCTGCACAATTCATTACAAGTGGACTAGATTCACATGGCGTCAAAAGGATGCTAAGTGATGGAGAAGATCAAAACTGTCTGATACTAGGGCCTCATGTATGAAAACTGTCTGGGTCTAAAATTCACTTTGTTTCCCATAGCAACCAATCAGAGCGCCCCTTTCATTTCATATAGCGCTCAGGGAAAATGAGAGAGGTGCTCTGATTGGTTGCTATGGGCTCTGATTGGTTACTATGGGAAACAAAGTGAATTTTAGACCTAGACAGTTTTCATACATGTAGCCCTTAGTGTAAGTTTAGACTACACCAGTGATGGTGAATCTATTACACGCGCGTCGAAGGTGACACGCCAAGACATTTTGGGTGACACACATTGTGCCATCTCCGAACTCAAGCTCGGACTGGCCCATTGGAGAGTCGGTGAAACCCCCGGTGGGCCACGAGCTCCATGTCAAATTTCCATATAGAAGGAAAGTGGCTAGGTGTCGGTTCATCTTGCCATTTGCCGTCACAGTGGAGCAGTGGCATGCGTGTCTCCTCCTTTGCTGGCCCCTGCCTACTTATGATACACCCAGCGTAATTGCAGGGCGTACTGTACACCCTGCAATTAGCCATGTGAGCTTAGGCTATGTTCACACAGTGTAAGTGCAGGACGTATTTCGCCTGCAATTACGCAGTTTGTGCGGGGTCGGGGCGAGGGGGCCGCCAGCCCGCCAGCCCCATAGATGTGCATTTTTCTCAGCACGTATACGACATGAATAAATGACATGTCACTTCTCTCCCCGCATTGTGCGAGCAGGGAGACTAGGCGTAATCTATAGTTCTCTATGAGAACTGTGGATTATCGTAATGAGTGGGACGTATTTCAGCCCGTAATTTGCGCATTACGGTGCGAATTACGGGCTGAAATACGTCCCAGAATAAGCCGTGTGAACATAGCCTTACAGTCTCAGCGGGCGACAAGTGAAGACTCTGTTTGCCTCCAAAGTGCCGCTCCCGCATGTGAGCAGTGCTGAGACAGTAGAGACCAGCAGAAGGTCCGGCTTTAGGTAGCTCATGCACACAGCCCCCTTTTGGTGTGTCCAGGTTCCAGTACCTGCAGACGCTTCTCCCGCATCCATCCATACTGGAACTTCCAGCTCCTATGCATTGTTTGGGCCTTCTGCAGACATAGGGCGGCGGCTGTATACACAGGGTGCTGAAGATCTAGGGGACAGTGTATACACCGGGTGGGGGGGGGGGGCGGTATGTAAAACAGTGAACCTGATACTGAGATGTATATACAGCCCCCTGTATGTACATCTCAGTATCAGGTTCACTGTATATACAGCCCCCTGTATGTACAAGGAGCCTTATATTGAGCTGTATATACTGAGGGCTGTATATACAGGGGGCTGAAGATATAGGTGGCAGTGTATACACTGGGGCTATATAAACAGGGAGCCTTATACTGAGCTGTACATATGGGTGGACTGAAGGTATGAGGGGAACCTTATACGAAACTATGTACTGAGGGCTGAAGATTTTTTTTTTTTCTTTTTAATAAATAACATATCAAAAGTGTTTTTTTTTTGTTTTTTTTTTTTTTTGTTTTTTTTTTTACTTGAGCTACAAATATCACAAAATTATGGATATTTCTAGATGGGACACAACACCAAAGTTACAAAGTACATAAATGGTATAACCGTTGCCATTCCTGTTAGGAAAAGAGCAGCACTTGCTATGAGCCCAGCCCTGCTCTAAAAGGCCAAAAATAAAACTATCAATAAAGAAAATTTGTATTATGTGAAATAAAACGTATCAATAAAGAAAATTAATTTGCATGATAAACACCCTAGAACATAATGAGGGCAAACCTGATGTAGAGAGGGGCGAGCTGGGCTGCGCAGTCAGCAAATAAAGTCAGAGCGCCGTTCTCGACGCGTATCACTGCTTGTGCAGCTTTGTCAGAAATATCAGGAGTGTTTTTTTTCTGGTTCATCATTACTGGGCTACACAATTAGTTTAAAGAGATTTTGCCACATAGTAAAATTGACATGGGAAGCTTGTAAATGAAATAATAAACATTTTCACCATTCATCATTATTAAAAATTCTGCACCGTTTTTGTTTCAGCTGCTCCTTTATTGATCCATTGTTTACAGCTTGTCTCCATGGGATACGACCAGGGCTGAGAGCTCCTCAGTCCTGGTCGCACATGCTCAGACATTACCTTCACTCTCAGGCAGCTACTGAGTGTTCAAACCCCAGGTGCTGTCATTCTACTCCCGTCCTCTGTGCTCCTTAGTAATTAGTCAAACAGTGCAAATAAGTAAAAAAATAAACCTCAATGAGATATGTGCATTGATAAAGAGAAAAAAAAAAAACACAGGTTTGGTTTCTGCAGGGATCTGAACCTAGGACCCTTGTGCCTGGAGGCAAAAACTTTACCTCTCAGCTACTCACAATGCTTTACATAAACAGATCTTTCTTTGACTAGAGTTAGAAAAGGTCTGGTGATGTCATCCTGCTGGATCACATGATATGCAATTCAAACAAATCACACACGCCCCCTTCTGAGCACACAGAGCTGAAGAGCTGGATTCAGGAAGTGTGAAATGAGATCGTGGCAAAACCCCTGTAAGCCACTGATTGCTGCAAAATCCTGGCACTTTTTTTGGCACACAGCATTGCACATTGATCCAAGCAGCTGTCGGATGAACCACACCTTTTTACCAAGGTCAGGCCCCTTTTGTTGGACAAGGCACAACAGTGTCTAGAGATGATCTAAAACATAAAAAATGTGGTGTAAACCATGCATGCCGAATTATGCACAATTGCAATAAATGTCTGATTTATGTACATTTTTTAAGAGAAAACGCAAGTGAAACTTAAAGGGGTTGTCTCACCACATTGATTCATCTCACCTCAGTCCTGTTTCCTTGGTTTCATTTTTAATTCAGGGGCGTGTTTACTGGCTTCCACTAGACTGCAGAAGAAGCCAGGTCTGTAGCTATAGCAACCAGTGCTGGCAGCCTATCAGGAGAGATCAAACAGGTCTGTAGCTATAGTGATCTGAGGAGCTGATGCAGCCGAAACTCGAGGGGATATCTAGCAATAGGTAGGACACTGGTAATGGACACAGTGATCTTTCACTACAAGAATTGCTGCTTTTTATGTTAGACAACCCCTTTAAGCGGTTTTTGACATGTTGTTTAAGGCTATCTGTACACGGCATTGGACAAAAAAAGTTTTTTTTTCCACTGCCAAAATACCAAGATGACACCCTCAATACAAGATAGGTTTGCAGTATAAGGCTAAGTTCACACGGCTTAAATTGTGACGTATTTCGTCCCGCATTTTGCGGCGTACTGTGCTCAATACGGGGCGAAATGCACCCCAGTCATTACGGTAATCCACAGTTCTCATAGAGAACTATGGATTACGTCTCCTCTCCCCGCTCGCACAATACGCCGCGGGGGGGGGGGATAAGGTACATGTCAATTATTAATGGAGTTTACGCGCTGTGAGTAATGCATGTCTATGGGGCCGGCGGGCCCCCACCCCACGGGAGCTCACGCCGAACACAGAGTAATTGTGCTGCAATTATGCCGTGTGAACTTAGCCTAAAGAGATTGCTACAATTACTACGGTTTTACAGCTCTTAAAGGGGTTTGGCACTGGGCCATCATCAACCGTGCCTTTTTTTCCCGCAGGAGCGTCGCTGGTCCTTTGAAAATCCTCACTGATATCTTCCATCCCCTCTGGTATCTTTGAAAAATTTTCCCCTGATTCAAGTACGCGCCCCGACATCATCACCTGCACCTCCCCGGGGAACTTCTCCTTCCGCCACACGTGGAGCATTTCCCCCGGGGGGGACACCCAGAATTTTGGCACGAGCGGGAAAATCGCCTGGGTCACATGTTATTACATGCGGGGGCCTTAAAGGGAAAACCACACCGATCTTTGCCCTTCACTATCCCACCCATCACGGTGACTCTCATGGGGAAAGCCATGCTGCGGGTTTTAATTGGATTAGTAGTTTTATTACTGATCAGAGCGGTCATGAAGATGATCACCATTCCTATGGCTTGCAAAGTGTTGGGGCATTTTTCAATATCCGAAAGGGAGACAGCGAAATTGGGGGGTGGAACCCCATACCGCTCCCTTCCCCTAGGCACACCCCTTTTTTTGCCGTCATGTTCTTTGTCCCATATCTATTCACATGGATGGGACTGCATTGATGCTGAACTTTCCAAGGCGTGGCAGAAGAGCCTCTTGGCGGTATTTTTTTAAGATGATTTCAAAGGTTTAAGGCGGGACTTGTGGTTCTTTACGAAGAGGCTCCAGGGGTTGAAAAAAACCTATTTTTTTTAAATTGCCTGGTAAAAAGAAAAAAAAAAAAAAAAGCAACTTTTGGGCCCAAAGGGTCCTCCAATTTTTTTTCTTTTTCCTTTTAAATTTGCAGACTTGCAACCCAAAGGTAAAAATGGTTTTGATCTTAAAACCTTTTTTTTTTATTTAGATTCAGGTGAAAGAAACTCTTGATAATTGTGCCTTTCTTTTGCAAATAATCACAAATGCCTTGTATACGTGATGTGACGGAAAACATCCAAAACATTTTTTTAACTACAAAAATCCTTTTTCACGGCAATCCCCCGTTATTGATGTGTAAATTTTTTAAAAGCGCAGAGCTAGAACACCAGGTGTATCTTGGGAGAGATTGCAATAGCCATGCCCTTGGAAATTTTTCTTTATACAGAAACCGTTCCCCGGAGACAGAGGATGCCCTAAACGGGGGTTAACCATTTGGTCCCCTAGCTAGGTTTCCCAAATACCCCCCATTTCCCCAGCCCATCCAGGAGCAGGCCCAGGCCTTTCTCTGGACTTTTGGGCACTCTTAGCACTTACTAGGTTAAAAGGGGTTGGGCAAAAAGCAGCTCCCTTTTCCAGAAAGGGTCCCCACTCTTGTCCAAAAGGACTCCTTAGGTATTTCAAACTTTGTTTTTTTCAGATCCCGGGGAAAAAAATCCAATATTTTTTTGGGGAAATCAAAAAGCTAAATCTTTCCCCAAACAGATTTTGGGGAATCGGACCCCCCAAAATTTTATATGGGGCCCTTGGCCCCCCCCTTTTAAAGGGGAGTGTGGGGGTTTTTGTTTGGTTTTTTTGGTTTTTTTTGGTTGTGTGGTGTTTTTTTGTTTTTTGGTTTGTGCTTTTTTTGAATTTGGGGTGTATTTTTTGGGTTTTTAAAATATTAAAAATTTTAAAAAACTTTTTTTTAAAAAAAAAAAAAACCAACAACACACCCAAAACCCCCGTTTTCAAAACTCTGATGGGAAATTCCCCCAAAACCCTTTTAAATGTATTTCCAACAAAGCAAACTAGATTGCAAAATTTTTTTGTCCTGTGGATTTAAAATCTGGTGAAGAAATAAAAATAAAAATAAAAATTAGATTCTATTAAAAAAAATAAATAAAAAAAATTATATATACACACCCCTTTAATTTCCCCATAGTTGGGGAATTGATACTATATAGGGCACAAAAGGGTTTGTGTGTTGGTGTTGTTTATTAATTATTTTAAAAATTAATATTATTTTTTAAACACACAGGAAAATTAGGTAAAATATATCGGCACACGGATTGTGTTTTTTAAAATTATATTTGGTATTTTATATATATATGTATTTGGTGTTTTATTTTTAACCCTAAATTGTAATTTTTTAAAATTTTTTCGGGCATTCAGATTTTAAATCCACCGTTCCCCTTTTTAACTACTTTAAGTTTTTTAAGCTGAAATTTACCCCATCTTTTGGGCCCTATCTGGTTTTTGGGAACATAGCCGTTTCTCTCCCTTTAAAAAGGTAACCATTCACACTGAACCCTTTTTTGTTTGCTGGGGGTTTGGTTTAAGAAAGGAGGAGCTGGCTGATTTTTTATTTTTTTAAGCCCCAGATTTCTTAGAAAATTTGTAGAAAAATTTCTTTTTTTGCTTTTTTCGGGGTTTAAAGGGGGTTTCCAGGGGGGCGGCCCTTATCAGTGTTTAAAGGGGTTTATCCTGTGAATACTAAAGAAATTTAAGGCGTCAATCACTGATAAAACCTTATTTTTGGGGATGAGAAATTGCACAAGACCCCA
Source organism: Phyllomedusa bahiana (assembly GCA_025379985.1). NCBI lineage: Eukaryota > Metazoa > Chordata > Amphibia > Anura > Hylidae > Phyllomedusa > Phyllomedusa bahiana. The sequence continues at coordinate 46,987 of JAODAL010020691.1, read as the reverse complement.
AACAATCTCGATAAAAACCGCCCACGGGAACCCCTTTTAAAGGGGGGGGTTTTGTGGGGGTTACAAAAGTTTGGGCTTTCCCCTGTGGGGGGAACGGGTAAAATTCCCTTTTTCCAAATATTTTGCTTTTGAAAATTTTTTTTGATTTAAAGGAGCACAATGATTTTTAAATCACCTTCTTTTTGTTTCTCTCTTTTCCCCAATTTGGACCGACCTTTGTGTCCCTTCTCCCTCCCCAGCTGTTTTGTTCTGATAGAAAGGGAGTAAATTCAAAAACCCCAAGGTCGTGCAGCACAAGAATTTTCGAACATTGAGAGCTTTTTTGGGATCTGTCTTTCAAAAAAAAAGGGACTGAAATTTACAAATTTGTTTACTTTACCCTTCAGAAGCTTCCCGGGTTCCGGGACCGGGAAAAGTTTTAATCTAATTAGCCCCAGTCGGAATCAGGGGAGCTCTTTATTTTTAAAAAATTACAAAGTTTTAAACCAGGAGGGTGAGGAAGCAAAGCGGGCCATTTATTTTCCCATTTAAATCCCACCCCTTTAAAAACCCCTTTTTGGAGAGGGAAGGACAACCCTTTTTTCCCCCTGAAAAAAGCAGTTTAAACTAAATTAAAAAGTACAAGGGGTTGGGGAAAAATCTTTTCCAAACATGACTAAATATCAATTTTGGCTCGGGCCCCTTTCCTGCTCTATCCTTTCGGGGCCCGCAGATCAGATGGGTATGTTTCCATTGGGACAGGGCCCCCTTTAAAAATTTGGTTAAAGCTGTCCAACCCAACAACCTGTCGACAGGAGGGGCCTGTTTTTTTGGAAAACAAGCAGACCCTTCTTTGTTTTCCCCCTTGGCACCTATTACAAGTCCCTTTAAAAATTGTTATACCAGGTGTCCCTTTCAGCGGGATATCTTTTTTAATATTTTCATTTCGGTTGTAAATGACCACAAATTAAATTTCATAGGGGGTTTTCCCTCCATTCGGGCATCTTTTCTATTTTGCTTTGTTTTCTCCCCTTTATGTGTGATCAGATAATGTATTTTTTCCCGGGCATACTAAAAGGGACGGAGGGTCTTTGTTTCCCCTTTTGTTTTTGTGGTCCAGCAGTTGCAATATAATTTTGTAGCACGATTTTGGGGGCTTGTAAGGCCGGGCCACATTGCGGGCATGACGATGAGGGCATTTTCGGGGGAGTTTAAGAAATTTTGCGCGCCTTCAGCCATCGTCACTGGGAGCAATACATTTACGGTACGTTATTTCAGAATCTGAGAGAAGATGCTTGTAATGCATTGAAGAAAGCTCGCCTACGCCCGATGGGGGCACTGGGGGGGTCGCAGGAGTGCAGCTCATCCGTGTTCGGAGGCAATCAGCTTATCTGCACTATGGGAGGCGGGGGGTCACTTTTTTCCCACCCTTTAAATTCTTTTTGTCATGTTTTTTTTGCAGAATGGGCCCCTTTATTTTTTAGCACATTTTGTTTTTTTCATATGAAAAGGGGGTCCCCTAACAGCGCCTCTTCACTTTAGGGAATCTGCCCCCGGGAGTGATTTTTTGGTATGACGTCTGTTTCCCCGACACAGAGCATAATCCAGCAAGTGCTTCTAGGGCTAAGATTTACAAAAGCGCAGGAAGGAGCGATCACTGCTTCTCATACCAGGCATCGGAGCAGGTGAGCTTGCCTCTTTTGGGTATGTTCACACGGCTTATTGTGGTGCGTACAATACGCATCTCTGTATGACCCCGTTTACACCACTTTTTTGTCCCTAGTTGTGGTATAATGTATCCGCTGTTGCAGTGGCGCGGTAACAAGGCCATAGAGATCTGTAGGGCCAACGGTTTCTGCATTGGATAGAAGTGTTGTCTACCATGCTCTCGTGTCCCAATCCAAGCGTCAGTTCGTAACTAGAGCAAACTAGTCCTAGTTTGTTCTATAGATCTCTTTGGCCCTAACATGGTTTCCGCCAGGATCCATTTTTCACGCTATCCTGACAGATACCATAAACCGGGATGAAAACTGTGTTGTGAACGGAGCCTATGTGGTCTCTTCTGTGACCGATCCTCTATAACATAGGGACGCATGAAATCCACTCTAAACATCTAGCGTAACAGACTGTGAGACACCATGGGTTTCTTTAAAGTGTGCTATCTATTTAATGGCTACACTTAATTCTGTTGGGATCATTTTCTGGTTTTCTCACTTTTATTATGATATTTTTTTTTTCTGGGGAAGTTTTTCTGTACGTTACACAATTGCAAAGCAACAGCCAAACACCTAGATACAATACGGTTTCTGATGCAGTTTTCTCCATTCAGGTCACCAGAATAAAAATGTCAGGAAGGACATGCAGCAGTTTCCAAAAATAAGTGACTGCAGTGCAAAACCACAAATGTTCAGAGTAGATCCTGGATCGCCTAGTAGCAATCGCATTTCCATTCGGATAAAACATGAAGAGAGAAAAAAAAAACTAAGTGTTTGAAACCGCGCGTACCTGTGATCACGTCCTAAGCTTGAGCCTGGTTGGTTATTGCATCGGCCTCTTGGCTGCGAGACTGCGTTGGTATTGCGACCGGCCTAGGCTGGGGCCCTGCGTTGCATTGCACCGGCCTGGCTGGGGCCTGGTTGGATTGCACCGGCATAGCTGGGGCATATGGTTGGCATTGCCACCCGGCCTTGGCTGGAGCTGGCTTGGTATTGCACCGGCCTTGGGCCTGGGGCGCCTGGTTGGTATTGCACGGCCTTGGCTGGGGCCTGGTCGGTTGCGTATTTGCACTGGCTAGGCTGGAGACCTGGTTGGTATTGCACCGGCTTGGCTGGGGCTGGTTCTGCATCTGCCCGGCCTTGGCTGGGGGCCTGGTTGGCATTGACCCGGCCCTAGGCTGGGTCCTGCGCTTCGGTATTCCTACCGGCACATGCGGCTGGGCGCCCTGGTTGGCATTGCACCGGCCTAGGCTGGGCCTGGTTGGTATTGCACCGGCATCGGGCTGGGGCCTGGCTTCGGCCATTGCTCACCGGCCCCTTAGGTCTGGGGCCTGGTTGGTATTGCACACGGCCTTGGCTCTGGGTCCTGGTTCGGTATTGCACCGGCCTTGGCTGGGGCATTGCGCTTGTATTGCACCGGCCTAGGCTGGGGCCTGGTTGGCATTGCACCGGCCTTGGCTGGGGCCTGGTTGGCATTGCACCGGCCTTGGCTGGGGCCTGGTTGGCATTGCAGCGGCCTTGGCTGGGGCCTGGTTGGCATTGCACCGTCCTAGGCTGGGGCCCCGCGGTTGGTATTCTGCACCCCTGGCACTTGGCTGGGGGCCTGGGTTGGCATTGCCCCGGCCTAGGTGGGGCTGGTTGGCATTGCACCGGCCTAGGCTGGGGCCTGGTTGTCACTGCCCCGGCCTTGGGTGGGGCCTGTCTGTCATTGCTCCTGCCTTGGCTGGTGCCTGGTTGGCATTGCACCGGCCTTGGCTGGGGCCTGGTTGGCATTGCAGCGGCCTTGGCTGGGGCCTGGTTGGCATTGTACCGGCCTAGGCTGGGGCCTGGTTGGCATTGCACCGTCATTAAGCAGTTGTCCTTATCTCTGCCATTGCCTTTTAATAGTAGAACAGAACATTTTCTGCAGATTTTCTTCTACTTCAATGAATGTGGATTGGGAGGTCCCCTCCCCTCCCCCCACATGAATGTAGCCGGGAACCAATGAGAATTAACGCACAACAGTTTACTATATAGGAGTGTTCCTACGAAGGAAGTGGGAGTTCTGGATATAGCTAAGTGATTGTGCTCTGCTATATTCAAGGCTCCCATAGAAATGAATGGGGAGCACAGACGCAAGAGTCGCCCTCCTTTTGTAGTGGAGCCTTTTCTGCAGCTGTACTTTTACTTCAGTGAATGTGGATTCGGCTTTTTTTATCACCATGAATGTAGCAGCGCCGGGATCCGATGAGAATCCGTGCACAACATTGTCTTATAAATTTCATAATGTTTAAAGGGGTGATCCCAAGACGGAACTTCTGCGTTACAGTCGGCTCATAGCTTGCTATCAATCGGGCGTGGTAGGGTATGTTCACACGGCGTATTGGGGCGCGCACTGTATGTGCCAAAATATGCTGTGTGCTCTGGAAGTCGCGCTGATCAGCACTTAATTCCAAAGCACAGGGGGGGGGGGCCCTTATTGTACACACGGGGAGACAACGTGTAATTCCATAGCTCTCTATGAGAGCTATGAATTACCGTAATTGCAGTGCGCATTTTGTGGCTTACAACACGCAATACACGGTGAAATGCGTGCACAAATACGTGGCAAAATAAGCCATGTGAACATACCCTTACAGAAGGAGGAGGGCGCTGCTTGTATCTATCCTCCCGATTCATTGCTGTGGGAGGTCTGAGTATAGCGGACTGACTGTGCTCTGCTATGTTCAGGACTCCCATAAAAATGAATGGGGAGGATGGCCGTAAGCCCGGTATGGCGCTATATATGACTGGGCAGAGCGCTGTAGCAGGAACAGGATAGTGCTATGTATGGCACTGAGCAGAGCTCTGTAGCAGGTACGGTATGTCAATATATGACTGTGAGCAGAGCTCTGTAGCAGGCACACTATTGTGCTATATATATATATATATATATATATATATATATATATATATATATACTATATATTACACAGTTTTATGGCAGACACGTGGGTCGTGTCTATGAGACATTGTCGCTACTAATGTTAACAGGCTTATAACAGGAATTTCTATGATTTATGGGACGGTTTTGTAACAAAATCCTTCAAAATTGTGGGCAATCCTCGGCATGGAGGAATTTTACAGGGAAAAAGAACAGCGTGCCCCACATGTGCTTGAGGTTAGCGACTCGCGGGTAATAGTGTTACACTTTAGGATTCAGGTTGGCCCGAACCAAACTGACTTGAATTTTCATGGACTTTGTCAGCATAACCTGCGCCCAGTCAGCGCCCTGCCAGGCAGACTGGAAGAACGAGGTATGTTTTTCCTCTTTGATGTGGGCAGGAGCGCTGGTCCTGTTGATGTTCACTAGCGCGCACCCTGATGCTCATTACCCTTGCCAGTCTGTGCAATTGTCGCAGACTCAGCTAATGAATTTTGGCAGAACTTGGGTCAGTTTGCTTTAGGCTGGCCCAAATATTAAACAGCAATATCTTGTCTAGGTCTAGTCTGCTCTAAGTGGCAACTGTGAAAATCTCCCCTTCAGTAGGAATTTCTTAAAAAAAAAAAAAAATGTGTTTTTTGTTGGTATTTTTTTTATTTCTACTACTAAGGCAGTTGTCGTCGTATACATTGTTGAGACGTTCCCAAAACGGAGCCTATTTATTCTTCTACTTGAACGCTCTTCACAAAGTGTTAACGTTGCATTCATTTCACAGATTTGTTCTATTTCACATGTAAACTTGTCGCCCGATTGTCTCACAATATTTTATCGAGAAAGTCTTTTAACTTTTTAACTTTTAAGAGAAAAATATGTATATGTCCTATGGTTCTATGACATGCCCTGATCTGCTGTGTTATCGGTTCTCTGTGCGGCTTGTAAGCTTATAGGATGTATATACAAATACAGCGTCAGGGAATTACTCGTCTACTCTGTGTCTTTTTTTAAAAAATCATTCACCCACCTTTTTTTTTGGTTTTTTTTTTTTTTTGGAAGAAAGAAACTAATGCGCCTTCACCTTCCTCTGGATCAACACTGTGGAGTTACAGCTTGGATTGGATGGACCGAAGTCCTTTTTTCAACCTTATCAACTATAGAATGTGTTTTTTAACATAATAAAATTTATGTTCTAATTCCCCTAGGGGGCGTCCACACATCCCGGAGCTGCTGCGGATTTGCTGTGGATTTATTGCAGATTTTACTGTGGATTTTTTTTCTACGTTGACTTTTATAGGGGAAAGCAACATCTATAGGAAAGGAGTATGTGCAGATTCTGTCTATTCCTAATGAAAGTTTGTAGTGAAATCCTCATAGCCACATATTTTTGAGAAATTTCTCCGTAAATCCTCCCTGTGTGAACCTATCCTTAGGCTGAGCGCACACGGCTTATTGCAGTGCATACCTGTGCGCGCCACGATACGCGGCAAAATGAAAAAAGTTAATTATATTGGCTGCTCTCTTTAATGTACTGTACATAGTAAACTAAAAGGGGCGCTATTCGCACACAAGATAATAATTTACATGGTAGTTTGAAAAAATTAAATTGCAATAACATTTTTGCCATTCATCGTATTAAAAATCTGCACCGTTTTTGTTTTAGCTGCCTCCTTTAGCTGATCTCCATTGTTTCTCTCAGCTCTGTCACCAGGGGATATACGACCAGGAGCTGTGAGCTCTACAGTATGTAGCACATGCGCTCAGACATCACCTCCTCCTATCAGGCGCTAGCTGAGTGTCAAACCTCAGTGCCTGTCACTTCTACTCCCGTCCTCTGTTTATCAGTAAATTCGTCAAACAGTTACAAATTAATAAACCACAAAAACAAAACTAAATGAGAGTCTTGTGCATTGGATAAGTAGGGGGGAAAAAATCAACAGGTTAAGTTCTCCTCGATGGGATTTTGTACCAAGTCCCTTGTGTCTGTAAGCACAAAATATTACCTTCTGAGCTACAGTGTTTAGCATTCTTACATTTCTATTACATAAACAAACCTTTCTTTCAACTCACAGAGAGGAAGGGGCATGCCTGGTGATGTCATTCCTTGCTGGGTCACATGATATTGCAATTCAACAAATCACACCACGCCCCTTCTGAGCACTACAGAGCTGAAGAGGCTGGATGAGGACGGTATGAAATGAGATCAGTGGCAAAACCCCCCTTTGAGACCTGTCACAGGTCAATGCATGCATAAATGAAAAAAACTTGCAGCACTTACAAAAGTTTGGAAAAAAAAAGTGGAGCTTTATTCCATATCCATAGGCGACGTTTCGGCTCCTAATTGAAAAAGGCTCTATTAGGTGTAAGTGGATTTGGAACAAAGCTCCACTTTTTTTTCACTTTTTTTCCAAACCTTTGTGAGTGCTGCAAGTTTTTTCTTTTATATATATATATATATATATTTTTTATACTATATATATATATTTATATTTATAAACAACAACATTAAATGCATAAACGTGATAGAAGCCTGATGAAAAGTGCCAAAACGGTGTCAGATGGCCAAGAAACGCGTCGCTATTACTATCGTTTAGAATAAATAATCATTTTATTGAGTATACTGCTCCACTCTCTCTGCCAATCCTGTGCCGTAGTGCGGATGAAGAAAGATTCATTTAAGGAACCTACCTGTATTTGTGTAATCCATGAAGGTCTGTGGAAGCGGGATTCTTCAGCGTCTGAGTCCGACACGGCAACTTTTGGGATTGCGATTTCAACGTTGTAGTGAGCTGTACTGCGGGATAGTACAACTCCCAAAGGTGAGCAGCATTTGTTCACTGCTAACTCTTTTATGTTAAGTTCTGCACAAAGGAGCGCTTTTTCCCACTTTTGTGTTTTTAAAAAAAACAAAACATGATATAGATAGATATATATATAGATATATATATATATATATATATATATACAAACAAACATAATAATATATACACAAACATGAGATTTTATTTATATATATATATATATATATATATATACTATATATATATATATATATATATATACACACATACACCACAAGATATATATACATGTGTTGTACACACCAACATAAATATACATACAATAAACATACACACACACAAAAGATATACACAAAACATAAGTTATCTATACAAACATATATATGTATGTGTGTATATATATATATAATATATATATATATATATATATATATATATATATATATATATATATATATATAGATATGAATATTTGGCTTTTGGCTGAACATTGGACATTGCATTATGTAGTTAATAGAAATTTTATGTTGTCCTGAAACTGCACCCAAACGCCAAATATCTCTAACTTTTTGTGAGGTTTTGTGTGTGTGTGTGTGTGTATATAAAATATATATATATATATATATAAAATATATATATATATATATATATGCACACACACAACACATGCATATAATATACCTACACACATACATATATTATACACACATATATATATAATACACTAATATAACAAACACATATTATATGGATATAAAATATATATATGTGTATATTGTATATATAAGTGTATATGTTATATATATGTGTATATTTATAATTGTGTAATGTATAAAATGTGTATATTTTGTAGTTGTAGGTATATATATGATGTGTTGTGTGTTATTTTTTATATAATATATATATATGTCTGTGTGTAATAAATATATATTTTAAAAAAGAGCACCAATTTGGGTAGGGGGGGGGGGGGAGAAATTACACAGACACACACTTTCCAGGCTCTGGGTAGAAAAAATAACTTTTTGCATTGGAGGTAGTAGGGATGCAAGTGATGTGATCGGCTACATTTGAAGATACTTTCCCCGGATTCATGATTTAATTAATTTGTTGAGTCAAATATTTACCAGAGACTTGGGCGCCGTTCAAGCCCCACATAGATCAAGCATGGATTGGCTTTTATTGCAGCGATGCAGTAAATGAATGGCAGAATGGCCACCTAAGCTCACGCTAGTGTGACTTTAAAAGGCAATCTGTGTGACATTTCAGGCCGGCAGCTGTGAACAGTGCTCTTTTGATGCTTGATTACTCTCTGAATATTGCACACTCAGCTATTTTGTGCCTGAATTGCACGGGCCATAAACCACAGCCAGATCACTTCATAGGAAAATGTTACACTTTTATGCTCAATTATTTTCATGAGGTTATAACTTGTATTAGAGAGGTGGAGATCTGCTGTAGTAACTTATTCGGGTCTTAAAGGGAATGTGTCATAAAAAATTAATTCTTGTTTAAAGGGATTTTCTTGATACAAAGATCATATCTGTAATGATGGGGACAGTAAAAATAAGCACTTTTGCAATTGGTTTGTATTACTAAATCCATTTGTGAAGACAAAGCTAAGGCAATTTGAGGAATGTTTAGTTCTGAGAAATGATAAGCCTGGTGGTCGCGGCCATTGCACACCTGTGAGGTACAAAGATTGGTCTTGCCTATATTAGTTCCCCTGACAGGAAAACCCCCCAAGCATTGTTTTTGAGGTTAAGGGGGAAGAGGGTCTGTCTGTCAGTACTTAGACCATAGGCCGCATACTGCTTCTGGTCTGCATGGCTGTCGCCCCCAAAAGGGAAGCCTCTTCAAAGATCATGCACAAGAAACCCCGCAAACGGGTTTGCAAGAAAAACCCGAAAAGGGACATGGATTACGGAACCCATTCCTGAGGTCTGAGGAGCCCAAGAAAAATTTTTTTTGATTCAGGTGCTGTCGAGCGTGTGTGGCAACAACCAGGTGAGGAGTACAAAGACAAGTGTGTCTTGCCTATAGTTAAGCATGGTGGTGGGAGTGTCATGGTTTGGGGCTGAATTTGCACTGCCTGCTGTGGGGAGCTACAGTTCATTGAGGGAATCGTGAATGCCAACATGTACTGTGACATACTGAAGCAGAGTATGATCCTCTCTCATCTGGGCCGCAGGGCAGTATTCCAACATGATAACAACCCCAAATACACCTTCAAGATGACCACTGCTTTGCTAAAGAACATGAGGGTAAAGTAGCTGGACTGGCCAAGCCTGTCTCCTGACCTATACCCGATTGAGCATCTGTGGAGCCTCCTCAAACGGAAAGTGGAGGAGCACAAGGTCTCTAACCTCCACCAGCTCCGTGATATTATCATGGAGGAGAGGAAGATGATTCCAGTGGCTGCAACCTGTGAAGCTCTAGTGACCTCCATGCCCAAGAGAGTTAAGGCCATGCTGAAAAGATAATGGTGGCTACACCATGCTAACCACTGAGCCACCTTGCTGCACCATGCTAATCACTGAGCCACCATACTGCACCATGCTAACCACTCAGCCACCATACTGCACCATGCTAATCACTCAGCCACCATTCTGTACCATGCTAATCATTGAGGCACCATGCTAACCACTCAGCCACCATACTGCACCATGCTAATCACTGAACCACCATACTGCACCATGCTAACCACTCAGCCACCATACTAATCACTCAGCCACCTTGCTGCACCATGCTAACCACTGAGCCACCATACTGCACCATGCTAATCACTGAGCCACCATACTGCACCATGCTTACCACTCAGCCACCTTGCTGCACCATGCTAACCACTGAGCCACCATACTGCACCATGCTTACCTACCCCCTCGCAAGTACCACCTTGCTAACCATCTAACACGAGGGCCAACCATACTGAGCACCATACTGCACCATGCTAACCACTGAGCGACCATACTGCACCATGCTAACCACTGAGCCACCATACTGCACAATGCTAACCACTGAGCCACCTTGCTGATCATGAACACAGCCCTATAATGGATATCCATGGGTAACATGTACCTCTGATCTTATATGGTGGCATACATGTTTTTTTCCCACTGATTCATGCTTAATCTGAGGGGAAAAAAAGTGTTCGTTATGAGAGCACAGTGCCTTCTTATTGGCTCCTTACAACAGAGCACATGTCTCTAAAACAGAACTACAGGTCCTCTGTGCTGCTGTGGGGTGTCCATGCCTTATTGGCAGCTTTTTTTCTTCTCAATAGGATGTAATGTTAGGATGCAGTGTTTTAGCAGAGGCCTAGTCCACTCTGTAGGATCATTTCCCAGTAACAGAAGGACATTGTGCGCGCAGCAGCTGCTTGCGCAGGTGATGTTTATCTCGCAGCTGTCATGGCTTACTTGACATAATCCAGTGTTCCTTATGTGTTGCAGATGCTTTGTTTCCCTCTGTTACCGTTATGCATCGACTCTTCTCCAGGTTTTTCTTCTTTAATAAGTTCTCCATTGTTTTTTTCCAGATTTTCTTTTTCATGGTCTTTTTCAGGTCTACAGTGGGGATTACAATGGAACGTTTACATGAATCTCTCACTAGAAAAGCAGCAACCAAGAAAGAACCTAAGGGGACAACCTGAATTTAGCACAGAATGTATGATCGCGGTTTTCACCCTTTTCTGGGGTAAAATGCGCCTAAGTGAGCCGGATACAATGTCTAATGCGCCTAATGAATGTGTTAGGCGCATTGTTCGTAAGACTCAACACATTTTAATGCTCCTAACATGAGGGGGGGTTCTGGGGCGTCGCACCACACTCGTAATATAGACACATATATGAATGTGGTTCGGCAAAACTAGGCGCATTACTGCTCGGACAGGCAGAGCTATTCCTAGGTAATCTGCCTGAGCCTGAGGAGTCAAAGTGGAGCTGGATTTGCTGTTAAGGAAAAAAAAATGTCCCTTATTTCTCAACTTACACCAGTACAATAATAAAAAGTAATTTATGATAATTATCAAACTATATAAAATTAAATTATTTAAATTTCAAGAAAAATGTTATCATATAAAATCAATATAAAGATATATAATATCCCAAAAATATAAAAATATCTCCTATGAAATTTATTTAAAATAAATAGAATCTAAAACTAGTTTTACATGAAATAACCCACTGATAATGATGTTCAGATTTTTTAACATTTTTACTACATTAAATTTGAAATTTACATTGGCTGCTCTCACCCTTTATCCTACATACAGCAAGAGCCAGCACAGCACAGGTATTGCTGGGACCTGTGGTCCACCAAGCACGATCAGTACCATAGTTTCTATTCAGTGACATGCTATTCTAAGGACTTTTCTCTTATTTCCAGCCTGTCTATAGCCTTTATACTTGTTTTGTGCATTACTAATGCGCCTAAGTTCCATAATGCGCCAAACACACAGGCGAGGGGCGGGGAACTTTAGACTCCATTTATTTACTTTCATACATTCAGGCGCATTATACATGGAAAAATAGAAGAGAAAATGAACTTTGATGCGCCTAGTTCCATACATGTCTCCCTAAGTGTTCATTATGTAAAAGGGGCAAAGTGGTGAACCCTTGTGGGCTGATGCCGGCATGTGGAGATGGCACAGTAGTAACTCTCCTAAGGCATTAAAGCTTGGCGGTTACAGTGACAATCTTGGGTACACAAATCTTTCAGAGGCACAGGTCAGTCAAAACCGTTGATCCTCTTCTGACACACTTGCAAATCATAGCAGTAGTCATACTCCTGCGTTGTGTCTACCCACTGCATCAAGGGGCCGATGCTCACCGCCTTTTTGCACTAACTGGCCGTGCTCCAGGCGCAGTAACTGGTCCCACTTCAGAGAGCAAAACTTTACATATTGGCATTGTCACAGAGCTACTCTTTAGAATGACACTGATTGCATGAATGTTATACATGTCTCTGCTGTCACAGATGAAACAAGTGTCACAGATGTCACTAAGGTTCTCTCCTGAATCAGGAGTCATCTGGTCTTTCCAGCTGCTCATGTCAGGAATTCTGCGGCTCACTCTCACCAGGCCCAAGAAATCCAACACAAGGCTTCTGTGCAGTCGAAATCTATCTTTAAAAGGGTGTCTGAAAGGTGCCGATTCCACCTCTGGGACCTGTACCTATCTCGAGAACGGGCCCCCGAAAATGTCAGCTCAGAATGGAGAGTCGGTCGTGCTTTGCGTACGACTCTGTTCTGTTCTATGGGAGTTCACCTGTACTGGAAACTCCCATAGAGCAGAATGGAGTGTCATGCAGTAAGGGCCACATGTATGAACCTGTTTAGGTCTAAAACTCACTCTTTTGCCCAAAGTAACCTATGGGCAAAAAAGTGAGTGTTAGACCTAAACAGGTTCATACATGTGGCCCTAAGTGCGACTGACTCTCCATTCTGAGCTGATGCCTTCAGGACCTGTTCCAGGGTTAGGTGAGGGTCCTCTATCAGACCTTGATGGCTTATCCTATCGATACGCCATGAAAGTCTTTGGGAGAGTACCCCTTTCTCAGCTCAGCAGGCCCACCCAGCAGTCTTAGCTCTCCTCCAGCTACTGTATACATGGCGTCTTATCACACAGGTAGAGAACACTCTCTTAGCTTGTCACAACTTCTCTCACTGCGAAACTACTGAATGACACACATTGGAGGGATTCACCCGTTTTATGCGGACATGGAACCCCACCTACAGTTTGGTGACCTGTCACCATACACACCAACTATGGTCCAGTAGTGCTAGCCCTTGCTTTCTACCTTATGGCCTCCTGATACCTAGATTTTGAACTTTCCTGCTGCCATGTTACAGAACTGCACACTGAGGGTATGTTCACACAGCTTGTTTGGAAGCTGATTTTTCAGCACCCAAAACAGCATGAAACCCTCGCCTGAAACACGTTTCTACAGAAGAGGTTGTAGACATGTTTCTCGGCGTGTTTTTGGATGAGGTTTTCAACTCTGTTTTCACCCATACAAATTAATAGCCAGGGCAAAAATAGCAATGAAAAATTCTCCAAAAACGCGCCGAGTAACATGTCTAAAAACGTGCTAAGGTTTTGAAGCTCTCCATTGATTCCTATGGGGATTTTTAGAGCTGAAAACGCTTCATGACGCTTCTTTTTCAGCGCCCAAAACAGCGTCCAAAGAAGCGGCGAAAACACAGGTAAAAATCTCGTCATGTGTGAACTACAATACTGTATTAAATAGGAATCAATGAAAATGAACCAGGGGCGTTTTGGAGGCTTTTTGATGCTGTTTTGGGAGCAGAAACACTCCGAAAACCACGTCAAAATCAGCCGTGTGAACAAACCCTTATTGCAACATGGAAGCACAGTGTACCAGTATATTAAAACATAGCACATCACTGCGCAGCATCTACTGCAAGAAAAGGGTGTAATGGCAATAAGGGTATGTTCACACGGCCTATTTTGGAGCGTATTTCACAGCGTACTGCGCTCAATACGTGGGGAAATGCGCCCCATAATTACAGTAATCAATAGATCTCATAGAGAACTATGGATTACACCTCGTCCCCCCGCGTGTAAAATACAAAATGAAATTGTACGCGCGGGGAGTTAATTACATGTCAATTGTTAGCGGGGGTTTTACGCCCGCGGAAATGAATGTTTTGGGGGGCCGGGGGGTTCCCGGGAAATTACCCGGCGGGAGAATTTTGCGTTTTAAAGCGCGAGCTCCTAAAAACACCCCAATGTATTGCGGCGCAAATTACGCCCCGCAAAAATTTTCGTAAAAAACCTTTAACCCTAACAGAAAACTGATAGTCTTTGGATTATTTAAACACGGGTTTTCATAGCGCCCTTAGGGGTGGGATGGAAACCCGATACCCCAATTTTTCCTAAAAGGGCCCTAAGCAGCAAAAAGGAATAAAGGAATAATCGTGCATCTCCAAAAATGAGAACATCATTAAAAAGTTAATTTATGTCCATAATTCACGTCAAATAAAGAAACTCACATATTGTATAGACTTATTACACACAGAGCGGTATATTTCAAGCGTCCATTTCTTTGAATGCGGAAGTCTATGGCTTACAGCCATAGATTCAGTATTTCAGAAACTTACAATAGTGTCTAAGACCAATTGAAAACATTTATTGTAGTTCAGAAATGTTGGTCTATTGAAAGGTAAGTACAATATATGGACTCAATACTTGTCAGGGTCTATGTGCATGAATTACTACATCAATGTGGCATGGAGGCGATTAGCCTGCGGCTCTGCTGAGGGGTTGTGGAAGCCCAGGTTGCCTTCATAGCACCTTCAGCTTGGCTGCATTGTTGGCTCGGGTGCCCCCTATAAATTAAAATTCCATGGGGTTTGGTCAGGGATTTTTGCGGGCCCAAATAAGAAACAGTGTTCCCGGGGGTTTTTGGGTACTTTTGGCCTTTGGGGGAAAGGTTCAGCTGCTACAAAAAAGAAATAAAAAAAAAATTTTTAAAGAAGAGTAATGGTATATAAAGGCCGAGATCCCCTGCAAAGATCCAACGCATTTCACCACAAAAATGAGGAAGCCGTATAGGAAGCTGCAGGTTAGCCCCATGTTAGTGAGGCCCCAAAACCCCCCGGGCTCGCTGTCCTAGCAGACTCCTTTTGACACATTTAAAATTTTTTTTTTCCCGGGGTCAGTTAAAACACTGGTTGGCACAGACAGCAACAAAACTTAAAAACAGAAATTTAAAACCAACCAGGGAGACACGGGGAAAAATTTAAAACAGGTAATAGTAATATCCACGGCACACCGATTTGATGCTTTATAGGGAAAAGGGGTTTTTAATTGGAAATTTTGCTGAACATGGGTCATATTTTTTGTACAGAAATTTGGATTTTTTGCAACCCCATACAAATACCCAAAAAAGCCATGATGACAATAATATCTGAGTAGCTAGGAGATCTTAGATGTCAGAAATTGTCGACATTTCAGCAGGCATGCCTTTATCGATAGACATCTAAAGGGATAAAGCATAGTTGGGAGAAAAAAAGGGGGTAGGGAGGGATTCAAAAATTTAGAGTCAAACCGGGGTATGGGAAAATTTTTTAAGGCAAGGTGAGGGGAAGGATCCCTCGGTAAGTGCGCCAAAAGGGAGTTAAGGTAAGCGGAGCGCTGGACGAGACGTCTGAAAAAATGAAAACGTGGGTTTCCGACACAAACAGGGCCCGGTGACTTTTTTACATACCTCGTCTGCACTATGTATATACTTTAGATGTCTATCGATAAAAGGCAAGTGCCTGGGAAAAGTCGACAAAATTTTTGACATTTATGATAAACCCAGTACTCAGAATTATTGTTTTTTTTGTCTGATTTGTATTTGTATCGGTGGGAATAAAACCCCAAAATTTTTTGGAAAAATATATGATCAATTTTTCAGCATATTTCCCCCTTTTAAATTTTTTATTATTATTTTATTTTTTATTATTTAGTTTTTTTAAACGCCATTGATTTTCCCGGGGGCGTACAAAACGAGGGGGTTACATTTCATTTCATAAAGTCAAACGATTTCAGTGAAAGGGATAAAAGACAATTGGCCCTGACAAAGGGGGGGAAAAAACCCCCCACCCGCAGGGGTTACAATCTAAAAAAGGGGGGGGAAAAAAACAGGAGGTTTAGGGGGGACAATTCCGTGGAGGAAGTAGTGACAAGTTTAGTGAAGGTTTTTAGGCAAGCCCCAAAAAAATGGGGGTTTTTAGGTTTCTTTTTAAGCCCGGTGAAAGTTGGAGGGAGATTCCCGATGTGTTTGGGGGCCCCTTTAGTTTCGAGGTGGGGGAAGCCGGAGAAGTTTGGGACGGTTGTTTTGAGGAGCTGATAAGGGGAGAGCAGAGGAGAAGGTCCTGTGAGGAGCGGAGAGTGCGTGGGGGGAGATATTGGAAATTAGGGCAAGAGTTTGCCTTTCTACCAGCTTTCAATTTCGTTGCCGTGATTTTATTATTATTATTATTATTTATTTTTTGAGCGCCCTTGTTCCAGAGCGCTGTACATTCAGGTTTCATACTAACATAGGTCAAACAAGTACAAAGGTGACAATTAAATAACTGACAAATGGTACAGAAGGAGAGAGGTCCCTGCCCGTGAGGGGTTACACTCTAAAAGGGAAAGGGGGGAAGAGACAAGGTGAGGGGCCCGACATGGTTGTGGATAGTGTAGTGACAGCAGGGTTATTGTTGGTTGTAGGCAATCCTGAAGAGATGGGTTTTCAGGCTGCTTTTGAGGCTGGTGAGAGTGGGGGGAGAGTCTGATGTGTTGGGGCAGTGAGTTCCAGAGTGTGGGTGAAAACACGAGAGAAGGGCTTGGAGACGGTTGTGTGAGGAGCTGATAAGGGGAGAGAGAGAAGAAGGTCCCGTGAGGAGGCGGAGGTTGCGTGACGGGAGATATCTGGAGATTAGAGCAGAGATGTATGGAGGGGAGAGGTCAAAGGAGAGCCTTGTAGGTCAAGGTTGCTAACTTGAACTGGATTCGCTGGGCAATGGGAAGCCCGTGAAGGCATTAGCAGAGGGGAGAGGCAGGGGAGCAGCGAGGAGAAGGTGGATAAGACGGGCCCGCAGAGTTAAGGATGGATTGGAGGGGAGCGAGGGTGCTAGCTGGGAGGCCGCAGAGAAGATGTTGCAATATGTCTAGGCGTGAGATGACGAGGGCTGGACGAGCATTTTTGTGCTTTCGAAGTTAAGGAATGAACGGATACGGGAGATATTTTTCAGGTGGAGGCGGCAGGTGGAGGTGAGGGTTTGGATGTGCGGTTTGAAGGACAGATTGGAGTCAAGGGTTATCCCAAGGCAGCGGACTTGTAGAGCTGGTGAGAGAGTGTAGCCATTGACTGTGATAGAGAGATTCAGGTGGAGGGATGGAGTGGGACGGTGGAAAGATGATGAGTTCAGTTTTCTCCACGTTTAGCTTCAGGAGACGTGAGGAGAAGTAGGTGGATATGGACGAAAGACAGTCAGGGATTCCGGGAGAGTAGAGAGGTAATATCTGGGCCGGAGATGTAGAGTTGGGTATCATCAGCATACAGGTGGTAATGAAAGCCATGCGATGCTATTAGTTGACCCAGCCCAATAGTGTAGATAGAAAAGAGTAGTGGGCCCAGGACAGACCCCTGGGGTACACCAACAGAGAGCGGGCAAGAGGAGGAGGTGGTGCGTGAGTGAGAGACACGCTGAATGTCCGATCAGTGAGGTAGGATGATTTCCAGGAAAGGGCCAAGTCCGTGATGCCGAGGGAGGAGAGGATTGGTATGAGGAGTGAGTGGTCGTCAGTGTCAAAGGCGGAGGACAGGTCTAGGAGGAGAAGCACAGAGTATTACTATTACTTGATATTCTGACCTTACTGGTCATTTCCACTAAGAGCACCCACTGAACCCCTTTCTCCCTATAGGTGTGTGTGACCATTTACGATTTGTATAGGCAAGTAATATAGAGCATGTATCAAAACATAAATGCAGGAACTTACCGATGGATGATGGAGAGCAAGGTGGACGATGACAAGAGATGGATGGAGATGAAAGGATAAATTACCGAAATCTAGAAGCAAGACACCAAAAAACACCTGAACTTAAAGGGGTTGTCTCACCACGTTGTTTCACAGAGCCACAATCAAAAGTAATTACTCTTCTATGTTAGAGATAACACACTCTGTTCTCCAGCTGCCAGCATCCTGTGTGCCGACCTGTGGTTATGTCACTCCCTGCTATCAGAAAAGACAAAGCACAGAGAGAGAGAGAGAGAGAAGGTGAGAGCAGGTTGGTGACCAGAGAAACCTGTGTACACTCAGCACAGATAAAATCTCATCTCCTGCCCAGGGTTGAATCAAGAGACATGAATATGGAAAAAGTCTTCATTTACCATTCCCTACGTGCTGAAATCTTTGTAGTGAGAAAACCACTTGAAATACCAACTTTCTCTAACTTGGTCCCTAAATCTGACCCTAACACAAGTCACCACTGGGCCTATCCTACCCCAGACAATATCACTACCAATGTCCCTCGCTATGCTGATCCTAACAACTAGGTTTCCCTGCATAGAATTGCGCATCTAAATCCTTAGGGTATGTTCACATGGCAAATTTGGACGCTCTTGGATGCTGACTTTTCAGCACCCAAAACAGCATCAAAACCTAACCTGAAACACACTTCTTCAGACAAGGTTTTGGACAAGGTTTTCACCCATACAAATTGATAGCCAGGGCAAAAAAACACACCAAAAATGTGCCAAAATCGTTTTGAGAAATGTGTCTAAAATGTGTCTTTTGGTCAGATGTCCGCTCATTTACCCTCAGAAATCTATTACCACGAGGCCCGGAAACGGATCTTTGGGCCCTCTTCAGCATACTCCCCGAGGAATTCTCCTCCATCCCACGCACTCATCAAAAACTCTTATTTTATATAGCAGCAGCGGCGCGGAAAACAATCCTCCAATGCTGGATCCAGCCCCACCCACCCACTTTAAAAATATTTTTAGAGAAGCTGTCGCACATTTTCCGTATGGACTGGGTAGAGACGACGGCGCAAAAGGAACAAAGGGCACAGCAATTTTTTCAGATATGGGAAAATTTTATTAAAATTCTCCCTATGCACATCCAAACTAAGATCAAAGACTGTTTTAAATTTACAACTTGGTACTTACAGCATAGTTTGTTGGACTAAAACATCAAGATTGGGGTAGGGTAACTCAAGTGGTGATCTTCTTGGAACGTGGCGGATGCCGGGCTAACAGACGGATTGTATGTGTGTCCCCCCCCCTCCCCATGTGTGTCTTCCCAATCTCCCCCCCTCCCACTTTACCCTCCCCAATTATTCCCAAGCCCCAATATGGTTTCAGAATATGTATATATTTTGGTTGTCTGTGACAAGCGCAACCACACGAAAATGTGAATAGGGGATTTAGCTAGTAGGAGACAATTACAGAGAGAACAGGGAAAAGTACCATATAGGAAGAGCGTCAGTAAAGAAGGTACACAGGGTACGCCCAATCTTAGACTATATGACATGAACCCAAGGGTATGGGTCATACCATCACCACCAACCAAACAGATAAAGTAAATATAATGGATCGGATCCCAGGCTGCACCCAGTGTGGCAAGGGATCATGATGCATGACAACAGAGCTTGGACCCCTGTTTTGGATCATGCCTCAAGGGTTCCCAAGAGCCTATTATGTCCTTGTTCCTCTCCTTTGCTTCCTGGGAGCTTTTGAGGTTATGGGCGGACCTATACTATACAACAAGACCACGGATGTCCTATAAGGACAAATAATGCCTCATGACTGAAGAACGATACCTCTCATAGGGAGTAATAGACAAAACAGGGAGCTTTGAAGGGGAAAAGAGGACAGACTCTATATCTGTGTTACAAACAACCTGTAATTTTATTGCGCTCAAGATCCTCCCCTTCCCCTCCCCACACCCTCTCCCTTCCCCCCCTTACCTACCTTTTGTTGATCCCCCATGTTGGGGGTAAAATTTATATTTGGAAAAAGTTAATAAACACATTAAAAAAAAAAAAAAAAAGAGAAATGTGTCTAAAAATGCGCCGAGGTTTTGAAGTTTTCCATTGAGTCCTATGGGGATTTTTTTTTCTTTTTCTAACCATAAACTTTTTATTGGTCAGATATAAAGTAGCACAAACAGAGTACAGTATATGTCATTGTAAGACCAAATTTCAACTTTTATCCCCAAAACACAACCCAGCCCACCTCCCAAATCCACCTATGGGGATTTTTAGCACTGAAAACGCTTCAAGAATTGACTTGACACTTCTTTCTCAGCGCCCAAAACAGCGTCCAAAGAAGCAGCTAAAACGTGTGTAAAAACTGTGCTCTGTTTTACATAGGAATCAATGAAAATGAACTGGGAGGGGGCACTTTGGAGAAACGCTCTGAAAAGGATATGTGGCGCGTATTGCTGGGCATCCCGTACTTCTAAAGTCCATGGGGGGGCATTGACTTTTATCATCACTTCTTTAACCCCACGCTCAATACAAGTCGGGGATGACGGAGGTAATTGTGAGGCACATTTCGGGCATATAGCAGCACAATACGTGCCGATATACGCCCCGCAATTACGCCGTGTGAATGTGTCCCTAGAGATGGGATTTGTGAGACATGATTTGTACTGTGCTGCATAGTATGCCACATTACTACAAGCATTGCTTCATGGAGGCACAAGGGGAAGGTACACAGGGCGGCTATAGCTTCACAATTTGGACTTTTACTGTGAGCCATGTTCTCTGCCATACAGTGAGCCTATCAATACTGTCTAGCAGGAAGACTGCCGTTGTTGCCCGTAGCAACCAGAGCCTATAGCAACCAATCAGAGCTCAGCTTTCATTTTTTTCACCTGCTCTGGAAATTCGAAAGCTGAACACTGATTGGTTTCTATGGGCAACAAGGACATTCTTGCTGCTAGACAGTATTGATAAATGAGGCACACTGCATGTATACAGGACGCTGCCGTGTGCCTGGCCCTGTATCTTTCTCCCTTTAGGTGGTTTCCACTGCTTCCTGTTTCTTATAGGAACATCCCCTGGTAGTAACACTTTATATTTATAGTGCAAAACTTACATTTTATTAACTAACAACAAGCTTTATTGACAAAACACTCAAATGCACGCCTCCTGCGAATGCGTCACGCACTGTTTATACGTCATCACACAACGAATACGCCCCCATTCTATGATTACCGGTTACCTAGGTAACGGAGGCGGGCACTTCCTCGACATTTGACCAATCACGAGAAGAATGGGCGGAGCAGTTGCACTGAACGCTTTGTATTGCGCCTGCGCAGTATCCAATATGTCTTCCTCCGCTGTGCACATGGGGCTCGGGGTCTGCTCAGCGCAGGTGTAGGAGCTGTTGACGTCGTCCTGTCCATAGAGAGGTGAGTAGAGGTGTGTAACTCTACAGCAGCTGTCATTGCCTGCTGGGGTTACCACATCAGCTGCAGAGCGCATAGGCTTGTGGACTGTGGCCTACATAGAGCACTTTCTGACTTTGCATTTGTTGTAGTTTTGCTCAGCTTGAGATCTGCAGGGTCCAGAGGTATTGGGAGAGAATCTGCTCCTTAAAGGGATTGTCCATGTGTAAAAAAAACTTATGTTCTTGGGGGGGCCCCCATTTAATGCCTTTTTTTCAATTAATAAGACTCCCTTTGGCCTAAACTGCAAGTATAGACAATAGCTGGTCCATGTATTTCAGATGTGTGTTTTTTTTTTTTTTTTTTTTACATCTTCTTATTCTATTTATGATCCTAAGTGATGATGTTTTGTACAGAAAGTCTCCCCTTCGTCCACACAGCAGACGTAAAACACTGCCAGAATCTATTAGAGAATCCGACCAGTATTTTACAGTCAGTTTTTGCGTGTGGATTTTGTGCTCAGTTTTTGCCCCCCTTTGAACAGTGCTAACACCCCTCCCCTTTTCCGGCAGATTATAGAACATGTTCTAAGTTTTTCTGATTGGAGTTGAAATCCAACCTCAGAGACTCTAAACTTTTAGATTACATTAAAAGGGTTTTGCCACGATCTCACCTCATACCTCCTGCATCCAGCTCTTCAGCTTTGTTTGAATTGCATATCATGTGACCCTGGAGGATGACATCACCAGCCCTTTCCTCTCTCTAGTCAAAGGTCTGTTTATGTATAGAGCTGTAAGTAGCTTCAATGTAACTCAGAGGTTAAGTTTTTACCTTCAGACAAGGGTCCTCGGTTCAAATCCCTGCAGGAACCAAACCTGTGGATTTTTTTTGCTCTTTATCAGTGCTCATCCCTCATTTGAGGTTTCCTTCTTTTTTAAAGATTTATTTGCACTGTTTGACTAATTATTAAACAGTACAGAGGATGGGAGTAGAGGGACAGCACCTGGGGTTTGAACACTCAGTAGCTGCCTGAGAGGAAAGGTGATATTTGAGCATGTGTGACCAGGACTGCGAAGCTCTCAGCCCTGGTCGTATCCCCTGGAGACGAGCTGTAAACAATGGATCACTAAAGGAGCAGCTAAAACAAAAACGGTGCAGAATTTTTAATAATAATAATGAATGGTGAAAATGTTTATTTCATTTCCAAACCTCCCACGTCAATTTTACTTCATGGCAAAACCCCTTTAAAGTCCATGGGGATGATTTTCAGTTGGATTTTCTGCAGATTAAACATCTGACGGTTAACCAGTGCGGTGTAGACGTAGAGGGCCCGTCCCCACGGCAGGGTTTTCCGTCAGATTTATAGACGGTTTTTGGATTTGGAAACAGACTGGCAACCTTTTACATAGACTTATGTAGAAAATCTGTGCATTAATTCATACTGCATGGATTTTCTACTGTACGGTTTTTGACACTGCTGGCGTAATGTAAAACTTAGAACATGTTCATTCTTCTGTCCGGTTTTCAGGTGGAACATAAACAATTCAATGTGAAGGGAGGGAGCTGAATCTGCAGACAGACGCTGTCCCCATTTCCGCGCAAAAAAAAAAATGTACGAAATACTGGTCAGATAATCCGACTGGTATTTTGTCATTACCGTGTGAATGCACCCAGAGTCTACGTTTTAGGCTCGGTCTACATGGCAGTGTTTTTTGGTCGGATTTTTGGCAGATTCCGTATTTAGAATCTGCGCTGTAACCGGCGCCCCGTAGAGCGCAAGATAGAATCCGTGCTGCAGTCTACATCGCAGATTTTCTATTGTTGGTCTTCTAAAACGTCGGAATATAGAACATATTCTAGTAGACTTCTATGTACTGAGTCAGCAGGAATCTGAGAAAACTGACTGCGTATTTATCTTTTTTTTTTTGCGGAAGCCCGAGCCAAAATTCGCAGTACAGCGAAGTTAAAATATCTTCGGATTTTCTACAGCATTTTAACATTAGCCGTGTAGACATTGCCTTGGCGTACGTTCACACAGTGGATTTGGACGCTGATTTTGGGAGGCGGATTTAATGCTAAATCAGCGTCCAATCTGACAGTAAACAGATTTACACTATATCCTATGTAGAATCCGCATTGTCGTTCAGACAGTGCTGAGTTTACTTGAGTATTTTCTCTGCAAACTGTAAGCGCAGCCAGAGACTTGACCTGTCGATTCATTGTGGTGTTGTACGTCTGGACAATAGTAAGTATAGGAGGCAGAAAATCTATCTCCAGCATACAGCGAAATTTCCAACGAGGAAACAACACTGTCTTGGTGCTGATCATGTCAGCGCCTAAGATCTGTGCTGTGAGTATACCCTGACTATTACATACACTATAGAGGTGCCGGCCTCCTGTCTAGCGCACATGCCCAATTATTAGCGGGTCGGCGATGCGCTGATCGTGTAGCCCAGGCAACCTCAAACTGCGGCCCTCCAGCTGTTGAGAAACTACAACTCCCATCATGCATTTATGTAATCTATAACAGTGGGAATGATGGGAGTTGCAGTTTCCCAACAGCTGGAGGGCCGACGTTTGAGGATGCCTGGTGTAGCCGCTCACTGACCTCCCTGAGCACAATACTTTATATAGTGTGACATCTGCTGACCTGATCATATATCACTTAGGGCCATAGACCGGGGATCGGAGGAAGGTGAGAACGGCGCTCCCTCAGCATACGGTAAGAATAGGTTCCAGGACGTCCATTGTACATGGAGACCAGAAAAATTGTAACCGCTTCCGAGGTCCCAAAATTTTACCAACATAATGCAGAGTAGGGATTAAAGAAAATGAAGCAGATTTTAATCCAGATAAAGCTCCTCCCTCCATGTAACATCAGAGAGAGCTGCTGGAAATCACCTCCTGTGATGAGAACAGAAGCTTCCTGGGTCATGGACTTTATACACAATAGACCAGAAAAAAGAAAATGAGGCGTCACCTGGTGCCCAATGGAGCTTTGAATGGAACCTCTGACACCGATGTGATCGGGGTCTAATTTGGTGCCACATAAAGGGGTCGTCCTGTGGCACAGAAAGAGGCGCAACCCAGAGAGAATTGGATTACATGAAACCTCTCCCTCAGTGTAGCCTAAAAGCGATTAAAGAGGTAAGTCAGAAGCCCCTAATGTAACTATAGAAACCTGTGTACAGCGAGAGGGGTAACGTATGACCTAAGGGAGAGGAGAAGCCCAAACACCATAAGGGTATATTCACATGGATTAACTGCAGGGTACACCTCGCAATTATGGCGGGTGTTCGGAAGCTCGCAACTACTCCCGCGGCGCGAGGGGGCGGCAGCCCGCCGGCCCATAGACTGTCAATACTCGCAGCGCGAAAGCGCCGTGAATAAATGACATGTCACTTATCTCCCTGCGCGTACAATATGATCGTATTGTACAAACGGGGAGAGGAGGTGTAATCCATAGTTCTCTGAGAACTGTGGTTTACCGTAATGATTGGGGCGCATTTCACTCGTATTAGAGCGCAGGACGCTCTCAAAATGTGGCGAAATGTGTCCAGAAATAAGCCGTGTGAACATAGCCTAACTCACCACCTGTGTAAAGATTGCACCAATATCACATTGAGCCTCATTTATCAAAACTGTAAGACTGTCCTTGTTGCCCATAGCAACTATTAGTATTTTACTTAAAAGTAAGCGGTCGCCTAGATCTGCAGGTCACCACCGCTCCAAACCATGCAGCCATTTATAATCCATGTTCACTTGCTTGTTAGGCCATGTCCCCACTGCACAGGTTTTCGGCCGGTTTTTCAGCCGGTTTGCGGTTTTTCAGACCGCTTGAAAAACCGGCCGAAAATGATCACAATTGTGCTCTATGGAAAACCCGTGCAGCAGTCCCCACTGCACGGGTTTTCCGCCCGACTGTTTTGCCGCCGGCGGTCCGGCGGCAAAACATTGAAGAAGCACAATCTTCTGTCCGGTTTCCGCTTCTCAATGGGAGGGCTCTTCTCCGCTCATCGCGGAGAAAAGTCGCCCCCCCCGCGGCCGTGGGGACGGCCGCAAAACAGGACAAATACCGGCCGGTATTTGTCCTATGCCTTGTGGATGCGCCCTTACTGGGATTTTGCCATTCGTGCTATATGGATAGGGTATAGGTCACAGAAGGGTTCCAAAATGGGCCCTTAAAAGTCTCAGCTCAGAAGTGGCTGCATTTGCAGGGTTACCCTCCATTCATCTCAATGGGAGTGCTGAGTAAAGCCAAATCCTGACCGGTATTTGGTCTTTTTTTTTTTTTTTTTTTTTGCCAAGTAGGAGGGCGGCTTTTGTCCGGTTTGGGGATTCAAGCCGTCCCCCTTTGCACTCACATGTTCATGTTCCTCCTGAAAACCGGGCAGAAAGAACATTTTCTACGTTTGTTGAACCGCCAGCGGTGCAAAATACCGCCCAGCGGAAAATCTGTGCACGGATTTCGATTAAAGGGGTTTTGCCAGGAG
Source organism: Phyllomedusa bahiana (assembly GCA_025379985.1). Taxonomy (NCBI): domain Eukaryota; kingdom Metazoa; phylum Chordata; class Amphibia; order Anura; family Hylidae; genus Phyllomedusa; species Phyllomedusa bahiana. The sequence continues at coordinate 21,211 of JAODAL010020691.1, read as the reverse complement.
GAGCCTTATCTGCTAAGAAGATAATGTAAGAGAGAGACACAGCCAGAGCACAAAGCTGCATAAGGGATCGTGCGACATGTTCACTGAAATAATCAAACTACAACTTGTGGATTCTGTATACAAATGACAACAGTTTTTTCTCCTCAGCAGCTTGAAAGCTTCTTCATGTTGTCTGTCATCAGATAAAGCAGGGATCTAATCACACTAAAACTAGTTTATTCTGTATACAAAAGAAAACATATTGCTACCCGGTGCCTTGAAAACTTCTGCAGCTCAGTCTCATCAGATAAGAAGCTCTCTCTGTGCAAGCCCATCCAGCTCTTGTCAGGCCGTATCTAATACAAACTTTGAAGTAACCAAGGGCATGCAAGGCAGCCTGTAGCTCTCTCGGGCTGCAATTTTTTTAATCACATATATTTAGAAAAGTGATTAAAAACCCATTTTGGCGGATCCCACATCTACATTACATCGTGGCAAAACCCCTTTAAGGCCCATGTTAAAGTTTGACAGACGCTTTCAGAACCGAAAACCGGCTGTGAATCTGGCTGTAAAACCTGACCATGGGGACAAGCCCTAAGAATGCAATCCGATGGATATTGCAGCACGGCTCCATCGCGGGCTCCCAGGATCCATTTTTACGGTATTGCAATGGATACCACAAATAGGCTGCCAAAGAGAAATGTGAATGGGGTCCTATAGCTCTGTACAACCACTCGAGTTCTGTAACAGACAATCTATGGAGGTCTATGGGACCCAACTCTTGACTCCAGTATCATACTGAGGCATTCGCCCATGAGTCCCGTGTCTTGGGGTCGTCTCTCCTAGAAGCCTTACTTTATTGCACATTAGGAGCTAAAAAACCTACATTTGTCAACTCCATGAGCAAAATGTGAGAAATGGATTCTTTCAGCAGTGGGTATTGGCTGTGATGCGCGAAACGCGTTGGCTGTGGCCCCTCTCTGACACGTGTTCTATGGCATAGTGAGCTAGAGATCTTGACACTTTTACCTGTGCTGACTGATTTGGACTTGCTGTTGTTACTCGGCTTGTCCACTAGGATGTGCTATTAGCCCAGAAGTGACAGATATATAGCGTAATACAGCCCCCTCCACTCCCATTCATAATCCAAGGTTTTGTTACATATGCTCTAGTAACTAGGGCTCAGGACATTGAGGAATATGCCGTAATAGAAGGGTTGTGCCAACCAGACAATCTATCATGCAGCAACTTTTGTCTGACTGTGGGGTTTACTGACCCAAACTCGCAGCATCCTAGGAATGTATGAAGTTGTCAGTTTGGGTCAGTAAACCCCTTTTGGGCTGAGTGTATGAGCAGATAGTAAGCCCATCTAAAACTGTCGGTTCTTAAAGGGGACCCGTGCCGTCTCCTGACATGTCTGTCATAGTAAATACTTGTGAATCATGTGAAATAACAATCCTGGATCATCTTCTCCTACGACTCAACTGTGTTGTGCTGTTCCTCTCTTATTCCTCCTAGAAATGTATTCCTGAACCTGTCAGCTGGGTGTTACCATTCCAGTTTTTAAAGGGGCGTGTCCCTGCATACACCAGCTGTCAGCTCTGATTGGAAAGTGTCACTGTGCAGGTCACACCCCCCAATAGGTATTGCCATATTCAGGAATACATTTCTTGGGGGAATAACAGAGGACAACAAATAAGCTACTGAAATGTATAAAGCCTAGGACCAGATAAAATATCACTTATTTCACAGCCAATAAAAACCTAACACATATCCTAATATAAGATACCTTAAAAAGACTAAGACTGCCTACAAAAAAAGAAGAGACCGCCCTAATAAGGGCGCCCCCAAACCGGAACCTACACTACCACTACCCTAACAAGCTAAACAATAAATCTTTACACTATACCACAAATACACAGCAAAAAATAAACAAAGAAGTGCCCAAATGAGAAATGGTTATCTCACTACATTTATTTATCTCACCTCAGACTTGTTTTTTTCATTTTGGTTTCTTGGCTGTTCATTTTGAAACCTTCAGGGTCGTGTTGACATTGACTTAATCCTCACTAAACGGCTGCAGTAGAAGCCAGGTCTGTAGCTATAGCAACCAGTGCTGGCAGCCTATCAGGGGAGATCAAACAGGTATGTAGCTATAGCGACCTGAGGAGCTGATGCAGCCCATACAAGTGGGGATATCTAGGAATAGGTAGGACACTGTTAATGGACATGTATTGCAAAGTGACTTGTTTTTGCGAGATCTTTAACATAAAAAGCAGCAATCCTTGTAGTGAGACAACCCCTTTAAGCCCTTTCTTTAGGGGTACCCTGTGCAACCATGTAAATTAGAAATTTCCCAGCATGCTCTAACCACCACCCCCTCTCCTCGTGTCATGTACTCCACTACAGTGACGATCATAAATCATTCTTTCCTCGTTAGGTCTGTAATAAATAAGAGAAGAATTCCTGCGGAAACCATCAATTCCCGACTGATTCCTTCACCTTTATTTGTGCATTGCTTGTGTGCGTTTATGAGGACGATCTCCTATTTCCTGCCTCTCTGATGTGACTGCTCTGTGTGAGGCGTCCCGGCCATTTCCTGTTGTCACAGAAGAGTTTGGCGTCTGTCGTTTTGATGCTATAGACGTGATGGGTTGGGATTTTGAGCCGACTTCCCATCACTACTCGGAGAGATTTTCACACTTAGGCCTCGTTCACACGGCTTATTTGGGCACGGATTGGCGCCGTACTCCACGCCGGATTTGCTTCAGTACGGCGCCAATCCGGCCTGCAATTACGGTTATCCACTGTTCTCAATGAGAACAGTGGAATCCGTCGCTACTCCCCGCTCGGCGAATCCGCCGCGGGGGGAGAAAGTGACATGCACATTATTTACGGCGCGTACGCGCCGTAAACAATGCATTGTCTATGGGGCCGGGAGCGGCGCCCCCGCCGCACTCCGGCCCGCCCCCGTCCCGCCCCTTATTCACTGCGGATGTGGGAGCTCAATACGGCTCACAAATCCGTTGGGAATAAGCTGTGTGAACACGGCCTTAAAGGGGTTTTTCCAACCACTGAGTTTTCGCAGTTTTGCACTTACTCTGTCTTCTCAGGATGTGGGTGGTTCTAAAGCAGCGATGAGCATATTCAGCTTCTAGCTCTTTACTCCACGGCTTATTTTGGGGCATATTTCACAGTGTAATGCACTTAATACGCAGGGAAATGTGCCCCATAATGACAGTAATCCATAGCTCTCTCTTTCACGAAATCTGCACGTTATCTGGAAAAGTTGGTGTGGATTTAAACAAAATTGCTGTGGCATGTTGGCAGAAAATCCGCAGCAAATCTCATCTGCTTATGTATCCTAAAGGTGAATGCATGCTGGAAGGATTTGCTGTGGACTTGCTCATGGAAAATCTTCAGCGGATTACAGTACCGGCCATGCCGCGGAAATCGACCTCGGGATGTCAAATTGTATTGCAGATTTTACCCCACAAAATTAGAGTTAAATAGGCACTAAAATGTGCACGATCTGTTGCAGATTTACCTGCAGAATTGCTGCAATGAATTTCTGCAACAAACTAGTCCTTGTGTGCTTCTATTGGGTTACGTTTGGGTGGGACGGATATGCTTCAGATCTTAACACTAACTTTTTTTACTTGTGTACAAAAATGGGTCACAAAATCTTCACCAGTTGATGCGGATTTTTGGGTTTGAGCGCAAACAAATCTGCTGCAGAAAGGCTGCAGCACATCTGCCCTGTGTGATCGCACCCTAAGGGGTGTATTGCAGATAACTTTATCATGCAGTTTGGTGACACTTGTCTCCTTATTACAATACTTCAGGCTTCTTCCATTTTGAGTTCTGACGCCAGTGACTCGAGGATACTGAAAACCCATAGAGAAGACAAAATCGGAAAAGAAATCTAGACATCACGGTACTGTAATATCAGTAGCATTAGATGACATGCATGTTAAATAGTGTTCTCACCATGCTCTTTCACAGAGCTTGCTCTTCACAGCCAGCTTCGGGTTCCCACTTCCTGTTCAACCTGTGGGTGGTTCTACAGCAGTGACCAACACTTCAGCTTTGCTATTCCTATTTAAGCCTGTTAAAGAGACATTGGTGATGGAGTTTTAATAAGAGTGCAGAAGATTAGAGCTCTAAAGGGTTAATGCTGCTAAGACACAGCAGGGAGTAACGTTGCCATCCAGCCAGGGTGGCTAGAGCAGAGAGGTAGTCGGTAACCTAGCGTAGGTTGTGTACACAAGCAAGAGATAAGAACGGCTGTAGTTCTGAAAGGAAGCAAAGTCAGAACAACAATTTATTTGGTAATAGTTTCTGATTTACCTTTACTTGCATGTTTAAACCACTTACTAACAAACAAATGGGTACGTCCTATTGTTAAGGAGCCATAGGTGGTGGGTGTTGGCTGATTATTATAGCAGACACCCCCTGTTAAACATCAGCGATTGGAGCTGGCTCTGATCACTGCTGTTTAACCATTTGGACGCTGCGGTGTGTGAATGAATGAGGAACAGTGCTGCACACCATTCGTATATCTGATTCTCCCACCCCCTTCCCTTCTGTGACGGAAACATGGGGTGCAAATAGGTTACAATGGCAGCTGGAAGCCTAATGAAGGCTTCCATAGCCGACATGGTAACGCTTCTGTTACTACTTGTGTATGCAAGGGATCGAGTTAGCTAGGGGAAGTGTGTGTGGGTAGGGGGGAGAAAAAGTTTTAAAAATACAAAGTATGTATTTGTGTAACCAACCTCCCTTTTTTTTTTTTTTTATTTTACAAATGGCGGGGGAAAAAATAAAAAGTTACACACAATTGGTATCGCCGCATCTGAAAAAGTTCAGTCCATTAAAATAAATGTTAAAACATCATTTACCCTGCAGAAGAAGAAAAATCCCAAAACGGATTTTTTTTTTTTTCCCCCCCATTTCACATCTCAAAAATTAAGAATTAAAAAATAAAAAGGATCAAAAAGTCGCATCTGCCTCAAAATGGTACCAATAAAAGACGACCCTCCTGCCTAAAACTGCCTCACTAAGGTCCATATGTGGAAGAACAAAAAAAAAATTGGTCCAAGAACATGCTTCTGCAGCGCAAATTTAAGAATTGGAGATTTTTATTTATTTATTTATTTTTTTAAAGTATGAAATATATAATGAAACCCTACATATTTGGTATCACCGGAATCGTACCGGCCTGCAGAATACAGAAAACATAATTTATACCAAAGAGAGAACCCTGTAAAAACATTTCACCCCTATCAGATGGTTTTTTTGTTTTTTTTTTGTTTTTTTTTGTTTCCTAGTACACTCTATGGTACAATTAAATAATAAAAAAAAATCTTGTCCCGCAAAAAACAAGCCCTCGTATGTGTATTTAGATAGAAAAAATAAAATCGTTATGACTCTTGGAAGGAAAAACTAAACTATGAACCAAAAAATTATGACCACCTATCATAAAGGGGTTAAAGCTAATCATTGTGGGGAGTTTACCCCTTTAACCGTTGCTTGACTGTCTTCCCAACGGTTGCTGGATCCTATGGGGTTACCGTCTCTCATCCTCATTATAAGGCATGCTGCTTTAGGCTGTGTGGATTTAATCTGCGCACAACACGTAGGATTATCTTTAATCTGACTGGCTACAGGTTTACAAATCTCAATGTCACAGACACAGCCTGTTATTACATCTCCTATTTTTCCCTGGCTCTGTATTCGCCCAAAGTCAGCAGGAAACGCATTATTGATCTGCTTTACAACCCTCCTCGCTTAGTGCGAGCCCCCCCCCACCACCACGCCAACGTCGCCTTCTGCTTTCACATATGTGGACATTTACTCCAAATTTCTAAGACCATTTTGTGTTCTTGCAGGCGATTGAATGCACTTACAGTCACCTGCGCGGTGCAGGAAACCTCGACTTGGACAGATAGGTTGTACGGGTAAAGAAAGAGCTGAAATGTTATACGTAACGTATACTGCGAGAGTCTATCATTAGATCCAGTGTCACCCAGTCCTGACCTGACGCTGGCTCCGGCCCGGACGTTTTCTAAGGTTGCGTTGCTCAAATTTCACGGCAAAAAAAGCTGCTAATCAAGCACACTTGGCGATATAATCTGAGCAGGTATTTAGGGGCTATAATCGGCATAGAGTGCAACTGTTAACTATGATATCTCTCTAATACTCTGCTCTGATCCCCCCGCCAGGCTTTTGATAGATGGGTTAACAAAGCTGTATACAGAACCCTAGTGGGGTTGGCATATTTCATGGGTAGTTCGGTTTGGTTGACAGCACTTTGGACGAAACCAGACGTGGACCCTCCTCTATCGTTAGGCTATGTTCACATGGCTTATTGTGACGCGTATAGTACACGGCGCAATACGCCGGGCGCCCAGCGCGTAATTCCAAAGCACGGAGGCGCTAGCCCCATAGACATGCATTGCATACAATCATATTGTTCGTGCGGGGACGACGACGCATAGCTCTCTGCGAGTTATGAATTACCGTAATTGCGGCGTGCATTTCTCCGCGTCTTGCGCATTATATGCAGCAGAATGCATGCAGCAATTACGAAATAAGCCATGTGAACAAACCCTAAGGCTATGTTCATACAGCTTATTCTCGCCGTAATTGCGGGACGGATTTCGCCCGCACTTACGGCGTGTGCTCCAGAGCGGGGGCCGGCAGCTCGCTGGCCCCATAGACATTCATTGTCCACGCCGCGTATACCGCCGTGATAATGCGGGGAGAGGAGACAGAATCCATAGCTCTCTGAGAACTGTGGATTACCGTAATGACTGGGACGGATTTCAGCCATATTTCGCTCAGTACGGCGCAAAATACGGAACGAAATCCGTCCCAAAATAAGCCGTGTGAACAAGGCCTTAGGCTGTGTTCACATTACCATCGGCGGTTGCGTATGGAGCCTCAGTCGTTAGTTCTGTCAGATTTTATGGGAGAAATAGCACAGCATGCCGCATAACTCTTATTAAAATGGCAAACATTGGATCTGATTCTAAATTAGTGGGGTCCATTGGGCATCCTCACACAAACGTCTCCAAGATTTCTCTCGTGCTTCCCCCACACTCTGGAATTTACTGCCCCAACACATCAGACTCTCCTCCACTCTCACCAGCTTCAAAAGCAACCTGAAAACCCATCTCTTCAGGATTGCCTATAATAACCCCGCTGCCACTACACCCCCCCACAAACATGTCCGCCCCTCACCTCTTATCTCTTTCCCCCTTCCTTGTAGATCATAAGCCTTCACGGGCAGGGTTCTCTTTCCTTCTATATCAGTTGATGGTCACACATTGTCACCATTGTACTTATATGACCTATGTAATGTATGTAACCCCCTTGAATGTACAGCGCCCTGGATTCAATGGTGCTCTAAAATACATAATAATTAGGGCTCGGTCATTCGAGGGATCTAGCACTATTGCCCTGTGAATCTGTCAGCAGAGACCTTTTACAGTAGAGTGTGGTCTGCCGATAGGTTCACAGGGACACTAAGCCTCAGGGCAATGGGGATTTGTAGGAACTCTATATGGTGCTCCATTAGGTAACCTATTTTGGACATTTCCCACCCTGGAATCATAGCTACATAATACAGCATATGACAGTCTGGCTATGAAATTGGAGGCATACAGAGGTAAGGTAAGGCCGGGTGCTGTTACAGATACATACAACTGAGCATGACACAGGGCTTCAAAGCAGATCAGAGAAAGTGGAGACGTTCTATGTCCTTCACCTCGAGAATAGATTCACACACTAAGGCTATGTTCACACGGGGGAATGTCGGCGCGCATTTCGCGTTGCATTTGCTCTCTAATACGGGCGAGATGCGCGCCGAAATTACAGTAATCCACAGTTCTCATAGAGAACTAGGGATTACGACTCCTCTCCCGGGCGTACAATACGATATGTATTGTACGGCCGGGGAGATAAGTGACATGTCAATTACTTGCGGCGAATACGCCCCGCGAGTAATGAGTCTATGGGGCGGGGGGCTGCCGCCACCCCTGCGTTGCGGGAGTACACGCCAATCAGCGTGACTCCCAAACACCCAGCATAATTGCGCCATGTGAACATAGCCTAATCGTGTTCCCATACCCACTATTAAAAAGGGGTCACAAAAGACCCTTAATCCAGCCTCATTATATTGGGGTTCATGTAATTAACCACTCTCAGGGATCTTACTTTGTAACACTATCAATTAGCGTTCTGCTTCAGATTCGGGTCAGGCTGATATGGCCTGACCCAAATTTTGCGGAAAATTGGGCAACCACGTGGCAGCCTTTTTCAGGAAGGGAAAGCGGGAAGTGCATCATTGCGTTGAAGGTTACTGTCTGGAGAAAAGGTTGGCAATTGGTTCCTTGGTTTACCCAAAACCATCTGCAAAATTAAGGATTGAGTAGTTTAGCATTTAGATCTAATCGTGTGTGTGTGTGTGTATATATATATATATAGCAACAATACTCTTGTACAGCCCCCGACTCACACAATGGGAGCTCCATGTACCCTCTTGCAGACGTCCTCTGCGTTGGAGGCATATTACATCCTCCATACAGCTCCTGCTAGATCTTCTCCTCCTGGCGGTCGAACTCCCACTGCCTTGGAGGAATTTTTTTTTTATTTTTCTAATAATTTACCTTGATCCTAGCTCTGCCAAAGGCTCATGCCCCAGCTGTATGTCTATCTTTACACAGCATCATTCACTACATCTCCGATATTCATCGGGGCAAGGGGAGGGGGAGTACTTCTGATACCGCGACTGATCCCTTGGCCGAGCCAATGACCTCAATAGGGAAGACTTCTAGGTGCAGGTCCTGAATAGCATATCCTACCAATATCGATTAAAGTGCATGGTGTGAACAGCCCTTTAAGGAGTTATCCAAGATTTTTCCAAACCTCCCTACCACCTTCCACTGTGCTAAATTAGAAAATTAACCCGTGCTTACCTCTCAGTACTAAAAAGGGGTTTCCCAAGACTTAACATCCCTTTGTGCTTAAATAGAAAACTAACCCATACTTACCTCTTCCATCTCCACCGTGTCAGAGCTCCTGCGTTCCTTCGCGGTCCCTCACTGATGAGGTCACGTTCATGGATCACATGATGCTGCAGCCAATCTGCATGTACAATATGTGATCAATGAACGTGACCTCATCAGTGAGGGACCGCGAAGGAACGCAGGAGCTCTGACACGGTGGAGATGGAAGAGGTAAGTATGGGTTAGTTTTCTATTTAAAGGGGTTGTCTCACTACAAGGATCGCTTTTTATGTTAAAAATCACTTTGCAATATGTGTCCATTAACAGTGTCCTACCTATTCCTAGATATCCCCTCTTGTAAAGGGCTGCATCAGCTCCTCAGGTCGCTATAGCTACAGACCTGTTTTACTCTCTCCTAATAGGCTGCCAGCACTGGTTGCTATAGCTACAGACCAGGCTTCTACTGCAGCCTAGTGGAAGCCAGTAAACACGTCCCTGAATTGAAAATGAAACCAAGAAAACAGGACTGAGGTGAGATGAATCTATGTAGTGAGACAACCCCTTTAAGCACAGAGGGATGTTAAGTCTTAGAAAACCCCTTTTTAGTACTGTGAGGTAAGCACGGGTTAATTTTCTAATTTAGCACAGTGGTAGGGAGGCTTGGAAAACCCCTTTTTAGTACTTGAGTAACAAGGGTAATTTTCTAATTTAGCACCATGTAGGAGATTGGAAACCCCTTAGTACTGTGAGGTACAGCAGGGTGTAATATTTATAATTTAACATGGTAGGAATACAACACCTTTTTAGTACTGTGAGGTAAGCATTTATTTTATAATTTAGCATATGGTAGAATTGGAAATTATATATAGTTATTATAAGAATATTGTTTTATATATATATATATATATATATATATATTTAAAAAAAAATTTTAAATTACCTTCTATTTTCTTTTCATTAGATCCGGAAGGGAAAACAAAAGATCTGTCTTCATCATGGAAGCTTTAGAAGAACAACTTTCAGATCTCAACATCGCAAGGCGTTCAGCCATGAAAGACAGCCGCGCTTCCCAATACTTAAAATTTTGACGTGCAAATCAGCGGAAGGAGAAAAAACGGCCAGAAATTTGCAATTTTTGTGTTTCGGATAAAAAAATTAAGAATTATTTCCCCCGGGGGAAACCATGAATTTTCTTAGGGTTTTATAATCACGCCCCCGGTTTCTGACGGCGTGCCCCTTTTCCCACCCCCCAAACCAATCTGGTGTTTTCGGCTTGCAGCGACGCCACTGGTAAAAACCTTTTGGAGCCCGCAGTGGTTCTGGTACCGGAGGTGCGGGAATAAAACCCGGCTTTTCCACCCCAACGTTTTCACCCAGTTTTTGCCGTCGGTTTTCCCAATGCCCTTTTGGGGCCCTGCGGGGGGTAAAAAAAGGGTTTTAAAAAAGGATGGGAAAAATTTGGGTTTATTTTCGGGGAAAGGAAAAACCCTTTTCCAAAATACAAAATTCTAGAAAACCCCCGGGAATTTAAATCGGAGTCTCACAAATGTTTATGTCCTCAGGTTTGGGGCTTCCACCCCAACCAAACCAAGCCTGGGGGCTACGGGGTTTCCCCCAAATGGTCGGTAAAATTTGGTTTGATTTTCAATGAAGGTAAAAAAGGGATGAACCCAAAAACAAAACCACCTGAAAATTTCGACTCTTTTTGGTTTTTCATCGGGTGGGCAGGAAGGGATTATAAGAAAGGTAATTCCCCTGACGATGATAAAGGGGGTTCCTTTTGGGTGGGACCCTACCCCCGGGAACTAGAGGAACCGATCCCCACTCTGTAAAGAAAGGGATATAAGAGAGAACTTTTGCAAAAGTCCTTTGGAAATATCTCTTTGGGTGGGGGTCTATCTTTGAGACGCAAGATCCCTTTCCCGTTCTCGGAGGCCCAAAACAAAGGGTGACATCAGTTTGTTAAAAGGGTGTTTGTAGGGAAAGGGGTCAACATCAAAAAAACTTTTAATGGGAGTACAAAACTAGAAACTGTCCCCCAAGTTTTACTGGTGAAAGGGGCAAACGAAATGTGTGATTACTGGTGGTGAAGATGCTCAGTTACTGGTATGGAAACCAAAAGCTAAGGAGATGTCACCGAAGAAGAGAGACTCCTTAAAAAGGGTTTCCCCTCGGGCAGCAAAGGGGTTTTCGAGTCCCAAAAAAACCGCCAAATTTTTAATTGACATAAGCAAAAAAAATGCCATTTTTGGGAGAAAAATTTTTCCGTTTATTATGGGTTTATACAGCGGGGGTTAACAGAACGCTGTCTTCCCCAGTCTTTTGTTTTGTAAAAAATTTTTGTTCTGGCCTATACGGGGACGTGGAGGACCCCAAAAAACTGGGGCCCAAGACGGGAAAAGAAAAATTTTTAGAAAAGCAAAATTTAAATTCCAAAATTTGGTTTGCAAAAGCTTTTTTTTTTTTTTTCATTTTAAAATTTCCTTTTTTTAAAGGGTTTGTCCACCTCAAAAATTTTTTGGGTCTTTTTTCCATATTAGTCCCCACCCCCTTTTAAAAAAAAAGGGTTTTATTTCCCTCCCCCAATTTCCCAATCTGCGCCTTTTCATTCATCCCTAAATTTTTTTTGCGGGGAACATTTTAATTTGATTATCATCAGTCCCCGGGGCCACTGCCTCGTGAAAACCTTGGGAAAAGAGTTTCCCAACCAAAAAACTGACAGGGGGACAGGGGTGACCAATTCCCCACCCCAATCAGGGGCTGCTCCCAGTAAAAGTCCCCAATCGGGAAAGAAGAAAACGAAGACGGGAAAGGGACGTTTACACCCCAAATTCGTGGGAGGGAAGGGAGGGGTTTGGTATTTTTATTTTTTTTTTAAAGGGGAATACAATCTTAATTAAAAACCTAAAAAAAAAAAAAACAAAAAAATGAAAAAATTCCCAACTAAAAAAACCCCTTTTAAAAGTGATTTTTCCACCGAAGGATTTTAAAATATTTTTTTTTTTTTTTTTATTTACATGAAAAAATTCTAGGTTGGGTTTATTTTGGAACCACCCCAAAAATTTTTAAAAACCAAATTTTTTGTTTGAACATGCCCTTCCCCAAAGTAATCTCTTCAAAAGTTCAGGAGAATGTCAAAAGCGGATGGTTTTTTTTTGGGGATCCGATTTTGAAACAAATGGGGGAAGAGGTTGTCCCGGGGCCCTTATTGCCCCCAAAAATCCCCAAATATGCCCGCGCTGTGTTTTGGGCCATAAAAAAACTAAATTTTTTAAAACATTTAAGAATTAAATAGATATTTTATTTTCCCGGGTTTTATTTTTGCTTTTTGGGCCTGTCATTTCCGCAGTGTAATATTTGTATTTTTAAATTAAAGATGTTGTTTACATTGTCTTCTACTTCCTTTGGTCTGTGCCAGCATTGTGCAGCGTTGTTTGCACAAAATTAGTGTTTGAGAAAATCGGGTATACCTTAAAAAAAAAAATTAATTTGGATTTTATTTATCAAAAACTGCCAAAAATTTCCAAAGACGGGGGTTGGTTGCTAAGGGGCAAATAACAGTCTTGCATTTAGGCAGTTTAGATTAAAAAAAAAAAAAAAAAAATTCCCTCCCTTTCTTACCTGTCTTAGCTACGGGTTTCCTTTTTTGGGGGGAACGGTTTTGGGCTTTTCCGCCCCTTATATTGGGGCCAAAATTTTTTTATTGAAAAAATTTTTTTTTAAAATTTTTTAAATTTTAAGCAAATCAAAATTTTAAGTATGTTTTTCAAAACAAGGAAATTGAAAATTTTAAGGGCGATCCCGAAAATTTTTAAAACCCCGCAAAATCCCCATAAAAAGAAAAAAAAAGGTCCCCTTTCCCCTTAGTTTTAAAAGGGTGAGAAAATTTAGAATTGTGACAAACGCTTTGGTTAAATGGTTTTTTAAAACTGGAAAACCCCCCGGGCCCAAAAAAATTTAAAAGGGAAAAGGGTTCACCGGCATATTGGATATGATTTGGCATCTGAAAAAAACCCCTTTCCCAAAAAGCGCTGGTAAAATCGCACCCCAAACATGCAAGTGAAATTTTTTGGTTTGCAGGCGGAACGCCCAAAAATTTTAAAAAAATAGGGTTTCTCCCGCTGACCAAACGAGCAAGAATTGACATGCAATTTTTTTTGAACGGATAAAAAAGACGCATGTAAAGCCGCTTTGGGCAAAACTCCCCTAAAACGGGGATGCTTTTTTTTTCCCAATTGCAACTAATGTCAAAACCCACACTGCTCATTGGTTACTGTGTTTTTTGGGCCCAAAAATTAACGATAAAAATGCATCAAATAACTGACCCCAAAATCAAACCCCCAACGGGCCCCAGGGGAACATACAAAACCCATTCCAGAAAATTTTAAAAAGGGGTTTTGTCTCCTACACTGTTCATCTTACCCTCAGCCCTTTTTTTTTTTTTTTTTGTTTCACTTTGAATTCAAGGGGGGGGTTTACGGGCTTCTACTGGGCTGCAGTAGAAGCCAGGGCCTGTAACTAAAGCAACCATTGGGGCAGCCTAAGAGAGATTGAACAGGTCGTAGCTGAGGAGATGATGCACCCCATACAAGAGAGGAAATTCGGAATGGGGTGGGACATTTTTAATGGACACAAATTGAAAAAGTAAACTTTTTTTTTGCAAAAATTCTTTAAAAATAAAAAGGGGGCAATCCTTTTAGGGGAGAAAACCCAAATTTTAAATTAAACCCCCATTGAAAGTTTTTAAACACTAAAAATAAAAAGACAGGAAGCGAGGGAGACAACAAACAAAATACAAAAGGGAAGAAAAATTTCTTGAAACAAAGGTTTTGAAATTCTAATTTCAATTTCAAGGTCCCATAAACAGTTTTCATGATTGATGAAAAGATTCCCAATTTTTCCAAAAATGTGTAAAAAGGGGTCCTTTTTATTGTGCGTAAATCGCGGAAAAGGTATGCAAACTTTCTAACCTCCTTTTTTAGAAGTTTTTATTTTCAAATTTTATTTGGGGAATAGAGGCTTTTTCCAAAAAATTCAGCAAAGGGAAACCTTTTTTGCGGGCCATAAAAAATGAAACCCCCAATTTTGGGGGTGAAAGGGAAAATAGGGGAAATAAAATTTGCTAGGGTTTTAAATTTGGAACTTTAATTTGAAGGGAACCGTTTAGGGGTGGGGACTGAACCCCTTTCCCCAAGCATGTTTAAAATTCCCCTCCGGTGTATTGTGCCTTTTTCCTCCCCCGAAAAAATTGAAAGCCCCATTGTTCTCTGTTTGTACGTGGGGGTTTAATTTTTTCCCCTTAACGGGGTTGGTAATTGGTTGGGGGGGGTTCATGGGGGGATGGGTGCTCCAATAGGGCCTTTGGGGGAAAATTTAAGAAAATTAAGGTGCCGGGCCATTTTTTGGGCGGGGTTTCCCTTTTTTAAAAGGCCCCTCTGCGTTGGCCCTCCCAAATAAAAATTTTCACCCTTTTTCCCCGGCGTTTTAAAAGGGGAGAAAAATTAACCAAATGTTCCCCCCTTTCTTTCATTTCCACCCAAATTGTAAAAATAATTCCCTTCCCCGGGGTTTTTGGGGGAAATGGCAAGCTCTCAGTGAAAAGCAATAAATTTTACTGTTTTTTTAAGGGGTCTTTTACTTTGGGATTTAATTCCCGGCGCAATTACTTTCCCGAAGTACGAACGAAATAGGGCCTGTGTGAACATACCCTTTTCACCCTGAGGTCCCAAAACTGAAAAGGAACAAAAAAAAACCCCTTTGGGTTTGTAAAATTCATACCATTTCCGGGGGGGGGGAAAAACCATTCTAAAAAAAAAATGCCGCTTTTTTCCTTTTAAAGGGGGAATAAAGTTTTTTAACAAAAACCAAACCCGCCCCGGATCGCTGCAAAGCCCCCCCTCAATCCCCTTGAAACTTCATTAACTTTTCTAAGAACAAACCTGTTATTTTATTCAAAATTTTTAAATGCCGGGAAGATAAAAGACCCTTTCCCACACCCCAAATCTTTTAAATCCAATCCTCACCAAAAAGTGACCCCGGGCTTCCGCGGGTGATTCACCCCTTCAAAATTCCCTTTTACGGGCCACATATACATGAATGAAGGGCTTTATTTTTTAAAATTGCATTTTTGGGGTTAACCCTTCCCCCTTTTTTAAACAAGCAAAAAAAAAAAAATTGGGAGTGTTAGTCAGGGAATGATAGAAAGATTGAGTTTGGCAATCGCCTACGAAAATGTCCCCCTTCTTTTTTGGGGAAAGCGGCAACAAGAGAAAATTCAATCACAATGGTTTGGAATGTAAAAAGATCTGAGAAGGTTCAAGGGAATCTGTCGCCATTTTTTTAATTTTTTTTTAACTTTTTAAATAAGCCCCTAAACCTTTACTTTTCCCCCAGGTCTTTTTTTTTTCCCCGGAATTTGTAAAATTTTCAAATTCGGCCGCCTTTATATAAAAATTGGGGGGGAAAAGACATTCTTGCTTGCAGTCAGGGAAAAAAATATTTAAAAAACAGCAGTTTTTTGTCCCATAGATTGCATAGGGGTTTTTTTTTTAGGAAGGGAGGGGAAAGGGGGGGAGCTGTGAACCTCTTGTGACTGGGGGATCCTGTTTTAAACTGTACCCCTTTTGGGTGTCTCCTTTTCAGTGAAACCCCTTGCTTTTACTGATGGAAACCTACTGCAAAAAAGCCTCCCAAAAAAACAGACGGGAAAGTGCAGACAATTGGGCCTGGGGCCAAAGTGAAAACTACAGGATTTTTAAAAATAAAATTAAAAAAAAATATTGAAAGTAAACGGGAAAAATTTAAAAAAAAAAAAATTTTCTTACAAACAGGTTTTAAATAAAAATGGATTAAACAAAAAGGTCTTTTTTTTGATGACACTTTTCCCTTTTTAAAAAAGGAGCCCTTTCCCAACATTAAATTTGAAAATCGCTGGGAAACTTTATAGGGTTGCAGGCCTTAAAAACCCCCTGGGATTTTTGCCCCAATAAAGGGAATGGGGGAAACCCAAAAAAAAGTGTTGCCAAAAAAATAAGAGTGGTTGTACTTCCCACTTTCCCCCCATTTTTTTTCTATGGGGGGTCCTAAACGGGAGGGGCTGTGTTCTCAAATTCTTGCCCTACGGGGGTTTCTGGGTAAAAACCAGCCCCAACCCCCCTGCCCCCCTGTTTTTCGGAACTAATTGATACATATTGCGGATTTCATGGGTGAGTAAAGTTTTTTAATGCTATTTTAACTCCCCCCCCCAAAACCCGTAAAAAATGTTTGTTGCGTGTAGGGTTTTTTTATTTCTTTTCATTTATATAGCCCCCTTTGTATTCAAGCTCTGTACAGAGATTGTCATCATTCACATGGCTCCCTGTTCCCATTGGGGCTCACAGTGTAAGTTCCAGACTAACCTATCGGTATGTTTTTGGAGTGTGGAGGAAACAGGAGTACCTGCTGGAAACCCACGAAAGACAGGGAGGAAAAAAAAACCCATGCAGTTTTGTCCATAGTGGGATTTAACCCCGGATTTTCCAGGCGCAGGAATTCAAACCATGGGACACCTTGTACCAGGATAAGATATTGGGGCCTTCTGTATAAACACTGTCTGTGCTGCTCATAACAACCAATCGGAGCTAACAGCAACCAAAACACAACTTTCCTTTCTTGTAGTGCTCTGGAAAAATAAAAGCTAAGCTTGATTGGTGTAGGGGCAACAAGACCATGAAACCCACAAATATGTCTATCCTATTCCAGTTATCCCCTTTCATGGGCGCTCAGCCCCTCGGGTCGTTAGTACAGACCTGTTTGATCTCTGTTGATCGGCTGTCAGCACTGGTTGCTGTAGCTACAGACCTGGTGTTTTCCAGAGTGGTGCCACATGGGATTGAAATCTCTATAAAGCAGGAGCGCACATGGAAAAATTTTTTCAGGCATATGAAGGTCAAAGGTTTTCCCAGCAGGGGTCCCCCCCCCTCCATGGACCAAAATTAACCTGCTGATCGTGTGGTTGGTTTGCTTAATTCAGGATACCATGAACTGAATCCTGGCGGGGTACCATGAGGAGCGGGGGGGCCCCATAGAAAAAAGGGGAGCGATACTTTAGAATATGTTTGTAACTTTGTTCAGACCCAACAACTTCCCATGCATCTGCATGTACTGCGGGAAAATGGAGCAAATGCAGTCCAAAGAGATAACACATGCCCTATTGTTCTCTATGGGTGAGCCACGGCTCCATTGGGACACTTATTTTTTCCACTGCATCTCAACCTATACCACCAATGGAGAGCAAAAAGCTGTGTAAGGCTATGTTCACACGGTGTATTTTGAAGCGTAAATTTACGCTTTAAAATACATTTAAATCTGTTTTCCCAAAACCCTGATCGAGGCATTTTTTTTATAAGTGTCTTGTCAAGCGAAGTTATGTGCCGAAAATACCCTCCACCCGTTTCTATGGGGCTACTACTAGCGTAAACGCCTCGCGGATTGACAGGGCACTTAAAAGGGTTGTCTCGCTACAAGGTTTGCTTTTTATTTTAAAGAGCTTGCAAAAACATGTCCTTTGCAATTTGTGTCCTTTAAAACTCCCCTACCTATTTGAGTATCCCTCCTTGTAGGGCTGATACTCCTCAGGTCAAAAGCACAGACCTGTCGATCCTCCTGATAGGCGCCGCACTGGTTACTTATTTAAGACCGGGCTTTTACTGCGTCAAGTAGAAGCTAAAACCCCTTAAATTTTTTTAAAAAAAGAAACAAGAAAAAGGGACTGGGGTGGATAAAACAATGTAGTGAGACAACCCCTTTAAATTTACACAAGTAAAATATGTGATGCAATTGCGCCTGTAAAATAAGTTTCACGTGACTGATGGGGCGCATTTTACATGGAAAGTAATGAAAAGTGCTCTGAACATTGTTTGAAGCAAATTTTAGCGCATATTTCAGTCCAAATTCCATGTAAAAATGCGCCGTGTGAACATACCCTAAAGGGTCCTTTAGAGAAGCTGGACCTGGGGTGATAAACTGATCTCCAGCTGACTGATCGCCCGCATTCTGTTCATTTCTAATCTTATGTATACAGACAGCTTTAGGATGTTGGGATATATGGGGAGCAGCACAGTTGAGAATCTCAATCCCCAACAACTAATGCTATTGTTCCTGCCATAGGTAAAGCGAGGAGCCCACCGATACCGATCTATGGAGTGTAGCTGCATTCTGTGCAAAAAAGATGAAATTCTCTAAATGTCCTCCTCCCTGGGCATGTTGACCCTGATTCAGTGAATCAAATTGGGTTTTGGGGGGTTTGTCGGGTCAGCTTTTGGGGGGAGGAAAAAGTAAGTTGGCCTTTTTTTTTTTTTTAAAATGGACAATTTTTTTCCCTTTTGGAGTAAGCGGTCGACGTTCTGGTGGGGGACCCATTCATTTTTTTCCAAGAAATACATTAGAGGCTTTTTAAATAAAAAGGGTCAAAAATTCTAAGGTCCTTTAAAAGGGGGTTGTCCACTACATTGATTCATTTCCCTCAGTCCTGTTTTTTTTGGTTTCCCTTAAAGTTAGGGGAGTTACCAAGGCTGCAGTGAAGCCAGGTTGTAGCTATAGAAAAACCATTTTTGGGCAGCCTATCAGGATGGGTCAAAAGGGTCTGTAATACAGTTATAGGGAAAAAGGGTTTGAGTCGTCACCTCCTTTGTGCAGGATGTAACAATCTGTCCATATCGCACGGTCCCTGCCCGTTAGCAGAAAAAAATAAAAAGGTTCAAATAAAACAAATGGACAGCGACCGCATGGGGGAAAAAAAAATTAAAAAAATCACCAATTATTCATGCCAAGGCACAAAAATAAATTCCCGGAGACGGGGTGACCAGAAAAACCCCCTGACGCTAGACACAAAAATCCCCACGCGTTTCGGGCAATTTGCCTTATCAAGGCATAGTTGACTGAAAATTATATAGTTAAAACCCCATCACCTATTAAAATTTAAATTGGGATAAAATAAAATCTTTCCGACGGAATTGTTCAGACCATGGAAGCCGAGCGCACATGTTATGCGCTCCCGGCGTCCGATACACAAAAAACCGGGTTGTAATCCCTTTAGAAAGCCCGGGGGCATGCGCAAATTAAGAATTGTCACTACCCCTGGTAAGGGCAAGGGGGACATGCGCTAATGCAAAAAAGGCTTAAAAAAAATTTAGGCTTTAAGAACACAAAACCTAAGAATGAAACAGGTTGTAGCAAAACCCAAACGGGGGGTTACAAGAAAGTCACTCACTTTGTTCTGTAGGGAAACAATAAAAAAAATTAAATACAAATCAAAACAAGACCAAGATGACCCCTAATACTCTGGGAATAATTTAATGCTATAATATTTTTTTTTTTTTCATTTTAATTTTAATTTTTTTTTTTATTTTAAATTTTTTTTTTATTTTTAATTTTTTTAAAAGCTCCCCCATCATAAGAGTCCCATAAATGAATTCCTACTATGCATATGCCCACCCTCCCTTAAATTTTAAAGTAACATAAAGTTCCTTTTAAAATTTAACCTTTGGAAGTGGGGATTTAAGGAAAAGGGTCCCATTTTCCTCTCTATCCCGTAGCTTCTTTTTCGTCCCCCTCCTCCTGGCCCTAAAGATCCTTTCATTCCCAAAAAAAAGAGTACACTACAATTATAATTGGTTTCTCTATGACATGTTTCGCCACATTAGTTTGTGGTAAGGTGTGCAGTCCGTCTTCAATGTTCCAATATTTTAAAAAATTTTGCTTTTTTAAACGTTGACCAATATATAATACTTCAAATTTGCATTGATTGCATATACCAACTGGGTGTTGCATTGAAAAAAATTGCTTAAAATTATGGCTTTGTCCCGTTTCCGGATTTAAAAAAAGATTTGCATGGGTTGCTATTTTGCACATTTTGCACTGGTTTTGAACCACATTTTAAAAAATCCCCTTTGGTGTAACCAGGTTTGTTTTGATTTTTTAATAGGAAGAGGATAAGATTGTTACCTAAAGTTTTGGATTTTTTTTTAAAAATATTCAACCCCTGTGACAAGATTTTATTTTGATTCGTCTTCTTTTAAAAATGGGCAGATGAGCTGTATGATTCACATATTTGTTTTTATGTTGGTGAATTTTAGCCAAATACGGGGGTGAGACAATTCCCTTTTCCCTCTTTTTTTATTTTATGCTTTTTATTTGAAATTACTCATAATCTCACTAGTGATTTTTGTGAGACAAATTTTTTGTCTCTATCCAAGTCCAATATGGGTAGCCTTGTTTCTAAGTTTTTTTTTATTTTTTGTTCTTCAATGTGGTAGGAGGGTTTTTTACAGTTTCGTTTTGCACGAAACATCCCCCCACAAGGAAATTTCTTTTTGTGTGGGCGAGGGTGGAAACTCCTATGTGAAATTTGTATTGCCGGATAGGGGTTTCGGACGTATGACTGCTACCTCTCATTTTTCCCCTTCCTGTGAGGACAAGATCCAAAAAAGTGATTTCGGATTTGGCCACCAAGAATGTAAATTTTAGATTAAATAAATTGTGATTCAAATATTTACAAAGGCAGGTACGGCAGATAATCTCTCCCCCAAATAATGAGAAGGCATCGATGTAAACCCGCGTACCCTACCAAAGACTGGGAAAAAAGGGTTGTCTGTAGAAAAAAGAAATGTGTTCCCACCCGACATAACTAATTTGCCCAAAGAGGGGGAAAATTTCCCCCCCCCCATTGAACTCCTGGAGCTGCAAATAAATATCACCCTCAAAAGAGAAAATTATGCGTTATCAAAAAATTAGTTACGGATAAGGTGTATTGAATGAAACTTTGGTGATTACTGTATTTTTTTAAATGAATTCCAAAGCTAAAAGGCTATTTGATGTGGAATGGAAGTATTTAAAAAGAAATAACATCACAAGTTACCAGACCAAATTTTCCCTTCCCAAACTTTCCCGCCAAATTTTTTAGAAAATCTGCTGTAAGTCTTACAGCCCCTGGACAAAGGGGGGCCCCGGGGGACCCAAGAATAAGCAGTGTTCTACAAACTTTGGAGGCAAAGTTTTGGCAAGGGCATTGGGTCTGGCTTTAAATTGTTGTTATTTCTTTTATATTCCCTTCCCATCAAATAGCATTTTGCTTTGGAATTTTATTTTAAAAAAATACAGTAATCACCTACAGATTTCATTCAATACACCTTTTCCTAAAAAAATTTTTTTTATAAAGCATAAAATTTTTTTTTTGATGGTGA
>JAODAL010020690.1:0-68814 GCA_025379985.1 Phyllomedusa bahiana | reverse complement strand
CTCAGCTCCCCCCGCCCCCCCCCCCCCAGATCCGATGCCCCCCCCCCCCCACTTCCCCTCAACGCCCCCCCCCCTTCCCGACCGCCCTGTTCCCCTCCCCGCATCCGGACCTGCCCCCCCTCCCCAGCATCCGGCACCTGTCCCCCCCCCTCTCTCCAGCATCCGGCACCTGTCCCCCCCCCTCTCTCCAGCATCCGGCACCTGTCCCCACCCCTCCCAGCAACCACCACACCTGCCCCCCCTCCCCAGCATCCAGCACCCCCCCCCCTCCCCACATCCCAGCTCCGGACCCTGCCACCCCAGCATCCAGCACCGGCCCCTCCTCCCCCCACACACTTTCACATATGACAGAGTCTTGCTATTCTTCCACTGAAGCAGAAAAAAAACAAAGCTCAGACATTTTGGAGACCGGTCTCTGGTCACTTGGTCACCAAACCTACATATCAAGCAAACTGTACTGATCCTTTGTTACCCCCATATATGACCGGCTCCCTGGATGGTGGAGGACGCCGCTCAGGTGGGAACATCTCAAAGAAACATAACAAACGTCAACACAGCACAACCCAGAACTAAGAGGAACAATGCAGACTTAAGCAGTTTCCAATAGTTTATAAACCTTCCCTGCCCTGCGCTAAACGAGCGCAAGCCACATACTTACCTCTCCCATCATCACCGACCCAGGTCCCTCACTGTTGATGTCACGTTCATGGATCACATGATGGTGCAGCCAATCCCTGACCTCTGTGGTCACATGATGGTGCAGCCAATCTCTGACCTCTGTGGTCACATGATGCTGCAGCCAATCCCTGACCTCTGTGCTCACATGCTGCTGCAGCCAATCACTGACCTCTGTGGTCACATGATGCTGCGGCCACTCACTGACCTCTGTGGTCACATGACGCTGCAGCCAATCACCGACCTCTGTGGTCACATGATGCTGCAGCCAATCACTGACCTCAGTGGTCACATGAGCTGCAGCCAATCCTGACCTCCGTGGTCACATGATGCTGCAGCCAATCACTGAGCTCTGTGATCACATGATGCTGCCGCCAATCACTGACCTCTGTGGTCACATGATACTGCAGCCAATCCCTGAACTCTGTGGTCACATGATTCTGCAGCCAATCACCGACCTCTGTGGTCACATGATGTACCTACAGATTGGTTGCAGCATCATGTGATCCATGAACGTGACATCATCAGTGAGAGACGGTGGTGGGGGCACTGGAGCTCTGGAATGGTGGTGATGGGAGGGGTGAGTATGGGGTCATTTTCTAGTTTACCACAGTGGGAGGTTTATAAAAGTCATGGAAAACCCCTTTAAGATTTGCATGGTGCCCCGAGTAGCTGTGATACGACCCAGTCCACTTAGATACATATAGGAAAACACACCGTGCATGTTCCATGGATCTCCCGAAACACAGTATATTCCCAGGAGGGATCTAATCCTACGGGAACCTGACACAACATATCTGTATGTTACACATTGTATGTATCGGGCATTATATGAGGGCTCAGGAATGGTTACATATAGGTGCTAACCCTATGGGAACTGGATAGAATGTATCCGAGCTATAAATGGTGCAGTTTTATGTATCGTAAATTATATAAAGGATCAGTAATGGTGCATCCGTGCGGCATATACAAAATACTGGTCGGACGGTATTTTGTCGACATTTGGATGGTTTGGGGGACGGTTCTGCCTGCGGTTTGCGGATTCACCGTCCCCCATAAGCACGGGATTACTCATCTTCTGCCCGAAACCCGGATTGCGCGTGTTACAAGTTTTTCAGAACGCCGGAGGATGAAAATCCCTTCAGTGTAGACTACTAGGCGGATTTTCTATTAAAGTCTATGGGGACGGTTTCCGGTGCATTTTCAGACAGTTTCCAAAACCGCAAATCGCCTGCAAATCCGACAAGAAAACCTGCCGCGTGGGCGGAGCCTAATTATTACACATAGGTTACATGAAGGTTCTAATCCTATGGGAACCTGATACATTGTATCTGTATGCTATACATGGTGCACTGTTATTAGTATCAGGTTTAAATTTTGGAAAGAAGGGAATCTAGAGATATGTACATTATAAGGTCACATGTATGGAATTAAACGTATTACCTTTTAAGGAACCTGATACAATGTATAGCATACAGATACATTGTATGTATCAGGAATTGTATGCTATACATGGTGCACTCCTATGTATCAAGAATTATATGAAGGAATGGAAATGATTAAATATAAATTACATGAAAGTTGTAATTCCAAAGGAACCTGAAATAATGTATCTGCATGCTATAAATAGTACAAAGAGGTTACATGCAGGCTCTAATCCTACAGGAACCTGATACAATGTATCTGTATACTATACATTGTGTACTCCTATGTATTGTAAATTATATAAAAGAGCAGGAATGGTTATATACAAGTTACATGAAGGTTCTAATCCTATGGGAACCTGATACATTGTATCTGTATGTTATACATGGTGCACGCTTATGTATCGGTAATTATATGAAGGCTCGGACACAGTTACATATAGGTCACATGAAGGTTAAGGAATACTGGTGGCTGCACGGAGCCGGCTGTGAAGTCAATGGTCAATGTAGGGGCCAAGAAGGTATTTTTGGGGGTTCTTAGGGCTTTTACCAAGTCAAGTCATTTCATTCAGTCCATAATTACAGGGTAATGGAAGCCTCTGAGCCACAGCCGGGTGGGTGGTGGACTCCTACAGTTCCCGGAGGATCATTATGTATTCATAATTAATATGGAGCAGTCTGTGCTTCCGTCAGGACGACCCCAGCAGCTTTCATATGGTAATTAAGCTTGAAGAGGCTGGAAAATCTAGGAGAAAGTTCATGGGTAGTTTGTGGGTTACTTGAGGATATCACTATAATGCTAATACCCGAGCCGGGTCATGCTGGGACTTGTAGTTCATGGACTATGACAGCCTTGCTATGGGATGTGTGTCCGCCCAGACTTGGGCTAGCTGCGGGATCCCCACCATGGCTAGCCTTGCGGCTCGACGTACCTGGACCTCGCTGGTTCTCTTCTTCACCGCGTCTTCCTTCTCTTTCAGCTCCTGCTCCACATTCGTCTTCTCCCTAGAAGACCAGCAAACCATACAGGAATATCTGAAGACATCAGAGACGGCGGGCATGCTAATCCAGCCCCCCAAACCGGAGTCCCACTTCAGGTACATGGCACAGGGGGTGGGGGGAGCTCCTTACTGGAAGGATTCGGGGCCCTGGGAGCGTTAGAACCAACGCCTCATTGTGGAAGGCAGCTCCGGAGGAGAGCGAGGAATCAATGGGATCGCTGATGAGCTCACTGTTGCCAAGGAGAAAGCAGCAAATGCACAAAGCGAGGGATGGGAGGGATGGACGGACGGCCGCTGTGCATTAACCCTCCACTGTCAGGCGAGAACCCCCGTATGACAGGGAGCAGAGCATCACACAGCATCGCCAGGGCCGGAGGGGGAGGCCTCTGCTGACAGGACGTGCTGAATCCACCAGAGGGGGCGCTATCACATCCACAGCAATCATCTTACACCTAACAAGGAGCCCTGGGTGACTGACAGCAGAGCGCCTTAAAGGGGCGCTCTCACCTCACTGATCACATTAAAACACGTAGGCAAAGGAAAACAAAGACTATTACCAAGTACATTACTGTTTTGATTTTGCTTCATTTCAGAGTTAGATCAGTTCTTATCTCCTGCTTGTGTCCAAAAGCTTTCCTATGTTACCATTCACCTCTCTCTGCTCTAGCAGTGATCGAGATGGTGACATCACTTCCTGCTGTGTCTTATCAGCAGCTCAGGGGCTTGTTTATGTTTCTTACATAGAAATAAACGCTTTAGAGCTCTGTAGCTATACACCTGCCCATGAAACGGAAGTGGGAGCTTGAAGCTGTAGAACCACCCACAGCCTGAACAGGAATTGAAAGCCTGAAGCTGCAGACCCGCGCACAGCCTGAACAGGAAGTGGGAGCCTGAAGCTGTAGAACCAGAACGGGAAGTGGGAGCCTGAAGCTGTAGGACCACCCACAGTCTGAACAGGAAGTGGAAGCCTGAAGCTGTAGAAGCAGAACGGTAAGTGGGAGCCTGAAGCTGTAGGACCAGCCACAGCCTGATCAGGTAGTGGGAGCCTGAAGCTGTAGAACCACCCACAGCCTGAACAGGAAGTGGGAGCCTGAAGCTGTAGAACCACCCACAGCCTGAACAGGAAGTGGGAGTCTGAAGCTGTAGAACCACCCACAGCCTGAACAGGAAGTGGGAGCCTGAAGCTGTAGAACCACCCAGAGCCTGAACAGGAAGTGGGAGCCTGAAGCTGTAGTACCACCCACAGCCTGATCGGGAAGTGAGGATTTGCAGCTAGCTGTGAAGTGCAGGGTCTATGAAACAGCAATGGTGAGACCGCCCATTTAATAACCGTTCCTTGGACGATGTTCACATGGCACAAAAAGGATGCTGGAAAAATGCCTCTGTACTTCAAGGTAAAAACTATGTACTTTTTTCTTTTGTGCCTTTTATGATGAATCTCTTACTTTCTTCATGCACATTTTCAACAAAACAAACTTTATTTGCTGGTCTTGACACATTATGCATCAAAATTTTCATCAAATCACAACAAAGTTCACGCGTCATTTGCTGCAGTTTGTTGCAATCCACAGCGACCCTGCAAGTAGAGCGGTAACGCACTCGTTTCTGCACCATTTAACCTGCCCTCACCGTATACTACGTAATGCATAAAAAAGCACCACATGCACCAATAATGTGCGTCACCGTGACAGACAACGGGACACGATCGGTGCGTACAACACATCATGTCAGCCCGGCCCGAATGTCTGCAGATCAGGGGTCGCTGGAAAAACAGCAAGAAAGCGGCTGCTGCGGGCACTGGACGGGTCTCCCATCGGGGGCGGCCGACCTCCCTGCACAACTAAAGAATCGGCCAATTACTGACAACTGCTGCTGCTGGTCGCCGTACACTAAAGATGTGCACGTTACATGGCCCCCCCCATACTCACTTTACACAACACCCCCCATACACGTCACAAGGACTCCCCCATACGCACGTGAGATCCCCCCCCCGCATACACTATAGATGCCCCCCCACACACACACTACAGATGGGACCCCCCACACATTATAGATGGCCCCTCACATACACATACACTATGGATGGCCCCCCAATACACTATAGATGGCCCCCCCCACACACACTACAGATGGGACCCCCCCCCCCCACAGTATAGATGCCCCCCCCCCCACACACACACACACACACACTATAGATGGGACCCCCCACGCATTATAGATGGCCCCTCACATACACATATACTATAGATGGCCCCCACATACACTATAGATGGCCCCCACATACACTATAGATGGCCCCCCACATACACTATAGATGGCCCCCACACACACTAGATTGGCCCCCCACATACACTATAGATGGCCCCCCATACACTATAGATGGCCCCCACATACACTATAGATGGCCCCCCCATACACTATAGATGGCCCCCCCATACACTATAGATGGGCCCCCCATACACTATAGATGGGCCCCCCATACACTATAGATGGCCCCCACATACACTATAGATGGCCCCCACATACACTATAGATGCCCCCCATACACTATAGATGGCCCCCCATACACTATAGATCGCCCCCCACATACACTATAGATGCCCCCCACATACACTATAGATGGCCCCCCCCCATACACTATAGATGGCCCCCCCCATACACTATAGATGGCCCCCCCCACATACACTATAGATGCCCCCCCACATACACTATAGATGCCCCCCACATACACTATAGATGCCCCCCACATACACTATAGATGGCCCCCCACATACACTATAGATGGCCCCCACATACACTATAGATGGCCCCCCACATACACTATAGATGGCCCCCCACATACACTATAGATGGCCCCCCATACACTATAGATGGCCCCCACATACACTATAGATGGCCCCCCACATACACTATAGATGGCCCCCCACATACACTATAGATGGCCCCCCATACACTATAGATGGCCCCCCACATACACTATAGATGGCCCCCCACATACACTATAGATGGCCCCCACATACACTATAGATGGCCCCCCACATACACTATAGATGGCCCCCCACATACACTATAGATGGCCCCCCCACATACACTATAGATGGCCCCCACATACACTATAGATGGCCCCCACATACACTATAGATGGCCCCCCACATACACTATAGATGCCCCACACATACACTATAGATGGCCCCCCACATACACTATAGATGGCCCCCCACACACACTATAGATGGCCCCCCCCCCACACACTATAGATGGCCCCCCATACACTATAGATGGCCCCCCCCATACACTATAGATGGCCCCCCCATACACTATAGATGCCCCCCCCCATACACTATAGATGGCCCCCCACATACACTATAGATGGCCCCCCACATACACTATAGATGGCCCCCACATACACTATAGATGGCCCCCCACATACACTATAGATGCCCCCACATACACTATAGATGGGCCCCCACATACACTATAGATGGCCCCCCATACACTATAGATGGCCCCCCACATACACTATAGATGGCCCCCACATACACTATAGATGGCCCCCACATACACTATAGATGGCCCCCCCTACACTATAGATGGCCCCCCACATACACTATAGATGCCCCCCACATACACTATAGATGGCCCCCCACATACACTATAGATGGCCCCCACATACACTATAGATGGCCCCCCACATACACTATAGATGGCCCCCCCCAATACACTATAGATGGCCCCCCACATACACTATAGATGGCCCCCCACACACACTATAGATGGCCCCCCATACACTATAGATGGCCCCCCCATACACTATAGATGCCCCCCCCATACACTATAGTTGCCCCCCACCTACACTATAGTTGGCCCCCCACATACACTATAGATGGCCCCCCCATACACTATAGATGGCCCCCCCATACACTATAGATGCCCC
The DNA here is from genome assembly GCA_025379985.1 of Phyllomedusa bahiana. Lineage (NCBI taxonomy): Eukaryota > Metazoa > Chordata > Amphibia > Anura > Hylidae > Phyllomedusa > Phyllomedusa bahiana. The sequence goes on along the minus strand of JAODAL010020690.1, from coordinate 61,780 downwards.
CCACATACATATAGATGGCCCCCCACATACACTATAGATGGCCCCCCACATACACTATAGATGGCCCCCCATACACTATAGATGGCCCCCCCAACACTATAGATGGCCCCCCACATACACTATAGATGGCCCCCACATACACTATAGATGGCCCCCACATACACTATAGATGGCCCCCCACATACACTATAGATGGCCCCCCACATACACTATAGATGGCCCCCCACACACACTATAGATGGCCCCCCCACATACACTATAGATGGCCCCCCCACATACACTATAGATGGCCCCCCCATACACTATAGATGGCCCCCCACATACACTATAGATGGCCCCCCCATACACTATAGATGGCCCCCCATACACTATAGATGGCCCCCCACATACACTATAGATGCCCCCCCACATACACTATAGATGGCCCCCCCACACACTATAGATGCCCCCCCCACATACACTATAGATGCCCCCATACACTATAGATGGCCCCACCCATACACTATATATGGCCCCCCACATACACTATAGATGGCCCCCCACATACACTATAGATGGCCCCCCACATACACTATAGATGGCCCCCCCACATACACTATAGATGCCCCCCCCATACACTATAGATGGCCCCCCCCCCCATACACTATAGATGCCCCCCCCCCCCCATACACCCAGGATTAGCCGACATTACTCTGTGCATGGCCCCTTCCCCCACGGCTGCAGGATCAGGCTACACGGCTTCTCGCAGCAGGTAAGCATGGAGTCCCCGTATACGCCGTATCTCCTGCTGTGTCCCAATCACCGTGCAGCCAGATGCAGATACGTTCCAAGTCCCGGACTCCACACAACGGTGCAGGTTTCTCTCTGTGCGACAGATGATTACCCACCAGGAGGCGTCTGTGGCAGGTCCATCAGTGACCGGACGGTGCCGCGCTGCCAGGTGTCGCCTCAACCAAAACTCCACAGAACGAAAGTGACCTCAGCGCAGGAACAAAACCAGCACCAAACTCTTACTGGAGTAACACAAGTCAAGTTACAGAATGTCCACCAGGGGCGGAATTGTAGCGGATGACCGCAGCGGGGAAAGGGGCTCAAGAGCTAAGACGTGAGCTTCTGTGGGGCAATTACTAGTTCTTTGTGTAGACTCCCCGAAATGTCCGTACACATTGCTGTGGGCCGAACCTGAAAATATCAGCAGCACTGGAGGACCAGGTGCATGGAGCTGCAGATTCCCGGCTGAACCACATTTGGGCAACAAATCGGACACCAATGGAAAAATGGGGGAACCAATCACATGCCTGATAGACAGGAAAAAGGAAGGGGTGTACATACTTTTCTCTAATGGCAGATGCCAGGGGAAAGAAGCTGAAATGTATTATGCTTTATTCTCAAGAGAAATAAGCTTCCAGCAGAGAAAACTGGCAGCACCTTATCCCCCTCTACCTACCATGTGTATAGGGAATGGGGAGGTCACATGAGGTTTATGGGCGGCTTCAACGGGTTTCCATGTTTACAAATAAAAAACCACAAAATCAGCCGGGGAGGCTGGGAAATAAAATGAAATACAGAAATAAAAAAAACCACGTTTTAAATTTGTTCCATTCCAGCGCCGCAGCCTCTGGCCCCAGTGTGGCCACTAATGATGTCAGTGGTCACATGACACTGCAGCCAATCACAAGCCTCCGGGGTCACATGACACTGCAGCCAATCACAAGCCTCCGGGGTCACATGACACTGCAGCCAATCACAAGCCTCCGGGGTCACATGACACTGCAGCCAATCACAAGCCTCCGCGGTCACATGACACTGCAGCCAATCCCAAGCCTCCGGGGTCGCATGACACTGCAGCCAATCCCAAGCCTCCGCGGTCACATGACACTGCAGCCAATCCCAAGCCTCCGCGGTCACATGACACTGCAGCCAATCCACAGCCTCCGCGGTCACATGACACTGCAGCCAATCCCAAGCCTCCGCTGTCACATGAGACTGCAGCCAATCCCAAGCCTCCGCGGTCACATGACACTGCAGCCAATCCCAAGCCTCCGCGGTCACATGACACATGCAGCCAATCCCAAGCCTCCGCGGTCACATGACAACTGCAGCCAATCCAAGCCTCCGCGGTCACATGACACTGCAGCCAAATCCCAAGCCTCCGCGGTCACATGACACTGCAGCCAATCCCAAGCCTCCGCGGTCACATGACACTGCAGCCAATCCCAAGCCTCCGCGGTCACATGACACTGCAGCCAATCACAAGCCTCCGCGGTCTCATGACACTGCAGCCAATCACAAGCCTCCGGGGTCACATGACACTGCAGCCAATCACAAGCCTCAGCGGTCACATGACACTGCAGCCAATCACAAGCCTCAGCGGTCACATGACACTGCAGCCAATCACAAGCCTCAGCGGTCGAATGACACTGCAGCCAATCACAAGCCTCCGGGGTCACATGACACTGCAGCCAATCACAAGCCTCCGGGGTCACATGACACTGCAGCCAATCACAAGCCTCTGCAGTCACATGACACTGCAGCCAATCACAAGCCTCTGCGGTCGCATGACACTGCAGCCAATCACAAGCCTCCGCGGTCACATGACACTGCAGCCAATCCCAAGCCTCCGGGGTCACATGACACTGCAGCCAATCACAAGCCTCCGCGGTCACATGACACTGCAGCCAATCCCAAGCCTCAGTGGTCACATGACACTGCAGCCAATCCCAAGTCGCCGGGGTCACATGACACTGCAGCCAATCACAAGCCTCAACGGTCACATGACACTGCAGCCAATCACAAGCCTCCACGGTCACATGACACTGCAGCCAATCACAAGCCTCCACGGTCACATGACACTGCAGCCAATCACAGGCCTCAGCGGTCACGTGCCGTACATTCAGGAGAAGGCCGCTGGAGCCGGTGAATAGCTGCATTATCACATGAACATGACGCCATTGGCCGCGTGCACCATGAGATGCGCCAACGATGGAACAGAAATCTAGATCTAACAGATATTTGGTGTAAGCACCCTTTACCTTAGAAGTTCCTGGAAGTGATGATGATGTGGCCCCACAGGGCCCCTATCTTATATTCCCCAGTCTGACTGGGACTAGATGAAGAGACAGAAGATCAGAGCAGCTCCATCAACAAAAGATTTTGGGCTTACCACCAAGGGGATGTTTAAAAACCCTTAAGGAAAAAATTTTTAAATAAATGTTACGTACCTATAAAACCAATTTTAGGTTTGGGGGCAGTAAAACCAAGTACAAAGGGCCCTGAAAGTGTTTTTTGGCCCAAAACAGGGTTTGTTTTTTACATGGCCAGCCGGTCGGGGGAATTATAAAGGGAAAACAGAAGATCGAGCATTAATTTCCTTTGATGATCGGGGTTTTAGTTGGGGCAAATTTTTGGGAAAACAACCTCCCTTTGCCACGGATCCTTCATGACTGCCCTGCAAGACCAAAATAAGAAAGGCAAAGGCCCGGGCCCACATTAAATATTGGTTTGATTTGGAATAAAGATTTTCCCCCCCCACAGAGCCCTGATCTCATCATTTTTCCACCCTGCCCGGGGAAATTAACAAGTTTCTCAGAAAACCGGGGGAAGGTGGAACGTTGGGAAGGGAAAATTTTAAAAATCTTGTTTAAAAATAGTTATTTGGGGGAAACCCATGTTTTGCTTTTTAATAAATTTAAGGGGAAGTGATGTTTTGTTCCCCTCCACAGGGCCCCCAAACTTGTATCCCTCAGCCCTGCGTTGGGGAAAAATTTAATGAAGAGAAGAAGGTATGAGCAGCTCCCAGTCACAAGAAAAAACCCGGGTTATTTCTCCAACATTTTTGGGAAAGAAAACCTCCCCTTAGTAAATCCTTCAAAAAACTGTTACAAGTCCCTAGGGGAAATTTTGGCAAAGAGCAGTAAAACCCCAAAAATAGGGAGCCTTTGAAAGGGGAAGATGAGATGGGGCCCCAAAAAGGCTTGTTTTTATACCCTTCCACCCTGGTTTTGGAACTACTTGAAGAGACAGAAGACCCTGGGCTTAGCTTTTTCCCAAATTTTTGGGAGAAACCTCCCTCCCCGAGATCCTAATGTTTTTTTCAACCCCTAGAAGTTTAAGGCAGGGGGGGCCGGTCACTTTAAATATTTGGTTTAGTATGGTTTTGCCTCACCCCCCCAAAACCCCCCCCCTTTTTGGGACAAACAAGAAAAAGACAAAGATCCAAGCAGTCCCCCAAACCGAAGAAATTCTGGGAAATAGGTCTCCAAAAATGTTTGGGAAAGCAAACCTCGCTGATGGGGATTCTTCATAACAGTGTACAAGTACCTACAAGAATAGGCAAAGGGCTGTCAAACCAAAACTGATTGGATTTAGATCTCTATTAACACCTCTATTCATGGAAGCATTTTACTTTGCAGCATTTCTTCTGCACCTGCCTAGAACTTCCCCACGGGTCCTTTTGGTTTTTTTCCCCTTCCGGGGGAACTATGACCGGGGGCCAGAACACCAGCCTAACTCCCCTTTCATCAAACCTCACTAAAAAATACCGGAGAAACTGAATGCACGGGTTAATTCGACGGGGAAGGCTCATTAAATAAAACAAAATGTACTTTAAAACCTCTCAACCCCAAAGGAAGCAAAACCCCTCTCCCAAGCGACCCCCAATACTCACCCCGGGTTTGGGACCCCCCGGGCGAGGACACGGGGGGATTTTTGGGGACGTCCCCTCACCCAACCCCGCGGGGCCTTTTATAGTCCGTGCTTAAAAACCCCAATCTTTTGGGGACAGAAAAAAATTAAAACCCAAGGAAACCGAATGAGATGCAAGCGGTGCCGGCTGAGACCTGCAAGCCAGTAACCCCCTTCGGAAAACGCTGGGGGGCCGCCTTTCCCTCCTTCAAAGGGTTTCTAACCCCTTGAGGGATTGGGCCCCGGGAGGGCAGAGGAAAGGAACAAACTAAAAAAAAAATGTAAACCAAGGATAAAAAGGGTTAAGGGGGGCCCCCGGGAAAGGTTGCAGAGATGGGGGCAGGACGCGTCATCTTCTGCTGTGGGCCCGGCATCAAAAAGGGCGCCGGGGAGCGAGACCCTCACATCCCACGGGGTGAAGGTTTTACCTCAGCCCCCAAAGGGGAGGTAAATAGAAGTTTGGGCCTTTCCAGCATAGTGAGGGGGGCGAGCCTCCAGCCCCCAACCTCCCCCTTTGGAAAAAACCGGGGGTCTGTTTGCACCATGAGCAAAGGGGAAGGGCTGACAAAAAAGGCAGCAATTTACCCCTGGTCGCCATGCAAAAAACCCGGGGAAAACGCGGGGGGGGGATGGCCCAAAAAAACCCTAGACACGCGAGCGGGGGAGGGACAAAAAAAACCTTGGAAAACAGCGAGCGGGACGGACAACCCCCCTTTAAGACACAGCAAAGCTGGGGGACGGGGTTTCCGCACACAGCGAGCAGGGATGGACAAGACCCTGACCACAGCCGGCGGGTGGATGGCCCAAGGCCCCGGGAAAACAGCAGCAGGGATGGAACAGGGTCCCGGACACAGCGGCGGGGGAGGGTTACGGTCCGGACACGGCGGGGCGGGGTTTGGCCCACGGTCCGGGCCCACAGCGAGCAGGGAGGAAAAAGGGAACCCCTAGCAAAAGCGAGCGGGGTTTTTGGACCAAGAACCCTAGCAAAGGAGGGGGGGGATAAAAACAAGTCCCCTAGACACAGCGGGGGCGGGGTTTGGACAAGACCCTGGGACACAGCGAGCGGGGATGGAAAAAGACCCTAGACAAAAAAAAAACCCAGGGGGAGGGAAAAAGACCCAAACCCACGGGCGAGCGGGGTTTGGACGGGGTCCGGACAAGAAGAGCAAGGGAAAGGGAAACAGGGGTCCGGACACAGCGAGCGGGGGATGGAAAAGGCCCGCACACGGCCCGAGCAGGGATGGACACGGTACGAAAAAGCCCGGCGGGGTTTGGCCCAAGGCCCGGAAACAAAAAGAGGGGCTGGGATGGACAAGGCCCGGGACACAGAGAGCAGGGAGGAAAGACCCTAAAAACACAGAGAGAGGGAGGGGGACAGGGCCCCGCCCCAAAGGGAGCGGGGATGGGCAAAAACCCTGGGGACACTGGAAAAGGGGCAAGGGACAGGGGTTCCGGGTTAAAAAAACCAGCAAGCATGGGATGGACCCCGGCCCCCGGACACGGGCGAGCGGGGAGGGGAAACAAGACCCTGGGGACCAGCGGGAAAGGGGTTTGGAAAAGGGCCCCTTTGGACACGCAGGGGGAGGGCCCAAGGGACCCTAGCAAGCGAGGGGGGTGGAAAGCCCTTTAGACACACCCGGAGCGGGATGGCCCAAGACCCTAAAACATTGCGAGGGGATGGACACGGCCCGGGACACGGGAGTCGGGGAAAGGAAAGGGTTTCCGGGACACAGAGAGCGGGGAGGGAAACCACGGCCCGGGGACACAGAGAAGCAGGGATGGACAAAAACCCTAGACACAGGGGAGCGGGGGGAATGGACGGGGTTCCCAGCCCACGGGCGAGCAGGGGATGGAAAAGGGGGGGGGGAACCCCTAGACCACTGGAGAAGGGATGGACACGGTCCGGACACAGCGAGCGGGGATGGACAAGACCCTAGACACAGCGGAAAGGGATGGAAAAAGCCCCCTGGGCCACGGCCAAACCCGGGGTTGGAAAAGGCCCCAGGACACAGCGAAAGGGTTTATGGAAAAGGACCCTAGCCCCCCAGGGCGGGGCCCGGAAAAAGGGACCCTAGACACAGCGAGCAGGGATGGACAAGACCCTAGACAGGGCCCGGCCAGGGGAGGGAAAAAGACCCAAGGACACAGCGACCCGGGAAGGGGACAAGCCCCCTTGACACAGCAGGGGGGACGGACAAGCCCCCGGACACAGCGAGCAGGGATGGACAAGGTCCGCACACAGCGAGCGGGGATGGACAAGACCCTAGACACAGCGAGCAGGGATGGACACGGTCCGGACACGGCGAGCAGGGATGGACAAGGTCCGGACACAGAGAGCAGGGATGGACAAGACCCTAGACAAAAGCGGCAGGGAGGACAAGCCCCAAAGGACACAGCGATGGGGGGGGAAAGGGAACAGGGTTTCCCGGACAAAAGCGGGGGAAGGGATGGACCGGTCCGACACGGGCGAGCGGGGGAATGGACAGGGCCGGGAGACCAACGAGGAGGGGATGGACAAGACCCGGCCCTCAGCGAGCAGGTTTGGACGGGGCCCCCTGGACTAAAAGGGAGAGGGGAAAGGTTTCCCCGGAAACACGGGGGGGGGGAAATGGAAAAGGTCCGGAAACAGCGGGGCGGGGATGGACAAGGCCCGGGGGAAAACAGAGAGCGGGTTGGCCCAAGACCCGGCCCCCAGCGAGGGGGGATGGCCCCGCCCCTGGGAACCAGCGAGGGGGGGAGGGGCCAGGGGGACACAGCGAAAAGGGGGGGACGGGGGTTGGGTCCGGACCACAGCGAGCAGGGACGGAAAAGGGGCCCGGACCCCCGCGAGCGGGAAAGGGCCAAAAACCCTAGAACAGCGGGGCAGGGACGGAAAAAACCCTAGAACAGCGGCAGGGAAGGCCCCCGGTCCGGAAACCGCGAGAGGGAGGCCCCAAGACCTGACACAGCGGGCGGGGAAACGGACAAGCCCCTGGGACAGGGAGAGGGAGGGAAAGGGCCCGGACCCCGGAGGGGGGAAATGGAAAGGACCCTAGAACGGCGGGGGGGTGGACGGGGTGGACACAGCGAGCAGGGAGGGCGGGGTCGGCCCCCGGGGAGGGGGGAGGGGCCCAAGGTTTCCGGGACCCGTGACCCAGGGAGGGACGGGGGCCCCGGACCACAGGAGAGGGATCCCCCAAGCCCCTAGACACCCCGAGCAGGGAGGGGACAAGACTTAGCCCCAGCGAGCAGGGGATGGGAAACGGCCCGGACACGGGCGGGGTGGACAAGGACCCTAGAAAAAAGGGGGCAGGGTGGACGGGGTTTCCCGGGAAACACCCGGCGGGATGGAAGGGTGGGACACAGGGGCCCGGGATGGACAAGACCCTGGGCCAACAGAAAGCAGGGAGGCCCCGCCCCTTAGAAAAGCAAGCAGGGATGGACAAGGCCCGGCCCACAGGGGAGGGGTTTGGACAAGCCCCTAGAAAACAGGGGAGCAGGGTTTGGGACAAGGTCGGGACACAGCGAGAGGGAGGGGAACAAGGCCCGGGGAACACGCGGGGCAGGGAATGGCCCAAGGCCCCGGGACCACAGCGAGCAGGGTGGCCCAAGGTCCGGCCCCGCGAGAGGGATGGGCCCAAGGCCGGCCCACAGCGAGCAGGGGGGGGGAAAAAGGCCGGAAAAGGGGGGGGAGGACAAGCCCCGGGGCACAGCGAGCAGGGAGGGGAAAAGGGCGGGAAACAGCGAGCAGGGTTTGGAAAGGTCGGCCCGCGAGCAGGGGATGGCCAAGGCCCGGAACAGGGAGCGGGATGGAAAAGGTCCGGCCACAGCGGCAGGGAGGGGAAAAACCCCCTGGGACACAGCGAGGGGGGGAGGGAAACAACCCCCGGCCCACGGGCAAAGGGGGGGGAAAAGGCCCGGGACCCACCCGTCGGGGAAAGGACACGGGCCGGAAAAGCGAGGGGGGTTTGGCCCCGGGTGCACAACCCGGAGAGGGGGGAAAAGGGATTTAGAACAGCGAGGGGGTTGGAAAGGGTGGGACACACGGCAGGAAAAAAGGGTCCCACCCCCGCGAGGGGGGTTGGGACAAGACCCGAACAGCAGCAGGGTGGCTGGAAACGGGGGGAGGGGGGGGGGTCCCCCCCGGGAATCCCCCGGGGGTCCGGAACGCGAGCAGGGAGGGAAAGGGTGGCCACGTGGAAGGGAAAGGGGCCCGGGTTTCCGGGGACACACCCGAGCGGGGAAAGGGAAACCGGGGGTTTCCGGACCAGCGGGGGCAGGGGGGGGGACACGGGCCCGGAACAGGGGCGGGGAGGGGACAGGGTTTTCGGCACAGCGAGGGGGGGATGGACAAGGCCCGGGACACAGCGAGCAGGGATGGAACGGTTGGGAAACACAGCGAGCAGGGAGGGATAGGGTGGGACACGCGAGCGGGGGGGGAAAGGGCCCCGGACCAGGAGCAGGGGATGGCCCAAGGGCCCGGGCACACGGAGGGATGGAAAAAGACCTGGGACCCCGCGGCAGGGTGGACCCGGCCGGAACGCGAGGGGTGGACAAGACCAAAACCCCGCGGGAGGGGAGGGACACGGCCGGCCGGGCGAAAAGGGGAATGGAAAGGGCCCGGGACACAGGGAAGGGATGGACACGGGCCGGACACGGGAAAGCAGGGATGGACAAGCCCTAGGAACCCCGACCCGGGTGGACCGGCCCGGGGACACGCGGAAAAGGGGGGAAACGGGGGACACAGCGAGCGGGGCATAAAAATTGGCCCCGCACCCAGCGAGAGGATTTGGACAAGGTCCGGGACACGAGGCGGGGATGGACAAAGCCCCGGGGACACGGCGAGCAGGGTGGACAAGACCCCTGGGAAAACGGGCCGAGGGGGGAAGGAAAAAACCCCCAAGACCGGGGAGCAGGGGAGGGGAACAGGGCCCGGACACAGCGAGGGGATGGAAAAGGGGCCCGGACACAGAAGCGGGGGATGGGGCCCGGGGCCCGGCCCACAGCGACGGGATGGACACGGGTGGACACAGGGTGAAAGGGAATGGACACGGTGGGACCAGCGAGCAGGGATGGCACGGTCCGGCCCCAAAAGAGCGGGGATGGAACGGCCCGGGAAAAACAGAGAAAAGGGGTTTGGAAAAGGGTCCGGAAAAAACCTAAAGGGGGAGGGGACAGGGCCCGCCCACAGGAGGGGGGAGGGGACAGGGGCCCGGACACGGGAGCGGGGATGGAAAAGGGTTTCCCGGACAAGCGGCGGGGGAAAGGACAAGGCCCCACACAGGGCGGGGAAAAAATGGACAAGGCCCGGGGACCAGGGGAAAAGGGGGTGGACAGGGTGGAACAGCAGCGGGTTGGAAAAGCCCCTGACACAGGGGGCAGGGTTGGGAAGGGGGGGGACCCCACGGCAGGGAGGGAACAGACCCTGAACAGCGAGCAGGGTGGAAAACCCCCTTAAAACCACGAGGGGGGAGGGCCAAGCCCCTAGCCACAGGAGCGGGGAGGGGAACGGTTGGACACAGTGGGGCGGGGATGGACTGGTCCGGCACAGTGAGCAGGGAGGGAAACCCGGCCCGGACACAGTTGGCAGGGATGACAAGGTCGGGGACACAGTGAGCAGGGGGGAAAGGGGGTCCGGACCAGCGGCAGGGGGGGACAAGGTCGGGGACAAAGAGAGCAGGGGGGGACAGGGCCCGGAAAAGGGGCAGGGTGGACCCGGCCCGGGACACGGGGGAGCGGGATGGACAAGGTCTGGACCCCGGTGAGCAGGGAAATGGCCGGTCCGGACACAGTGAGCGGGGAAAATGGACCAGGCCCGGCCCAGTGAGCGGGTGAAAGGCCCCGGAAGAGGGGGGAGGGGAAGGGTCCGGAACAGCGGCGGGATGGAAGGTGGAAACAGCGAGAGGGAGGGACAGGGGTGGGACAAGCGGGGGAGGGTAGGACAAGGTCGGAACGGCGGCGGGGAAATGGCCCGGGTTTGGACCAGCGGGAGGGAAGGCCCGGTTTTCCGGACACGGGGAGGGAGGGAAAAGGGCCCGGCCGGGAGCGGGGAAATGGACAGGGCCCGGCCCACGGGACCCAGGGATGGCCGGGCCCCGGACCGGCGGGGCGGGGTTTGGCCGGGCGCCCCCGGAGCAGGGAGGGACACGATGGAAAGCGAGAGGGATGGAAAAGGGACCCGACACAGCGGCGGGGATGGAAAAAGGGCCGGGGAAAGCGGGGGGAAGGAAAGATAGACCGAGGAAGGGGAGGAACCGGCCTGGAACAGGAGCAGGGTTTGGACAGATCCGGCACAGCGGAGGGATGGACAAGACCTGACCGCGGCGGGAGGACAAGGTCGGAAACAGCGAGGGGGATGGACAAGACCCTAGACACAGCGAGCAGGGATGGACAAGACCCTAGACACAGCGAGCGGGGATGGACAAGGTCCGCACACGGCGAGCAGGGATGGACAGGGTCCGCACCCAGCGCGCAGGGATGGACAAGACCCGGACACGGGGAAAAAGGGAGGGACAAGGCCCGGAACAGGAGCGGGATGGACAAGAGGGGGACACAGCGAGAGGGAGGACGGGTCGGACACAGCGAGAAGGGATGGACAAGGTCCGGACACAGCGAGCAAGATGGAAAGGGCCCGGACACGCGAGCAGGGAGGCAGGTCCGGACACAGCGAGCAGGGATGGACAGGGTCCGGACACAGCGAGCGGGGATGGACAGGGTCCGGACAAGAGGGGGACGCTTACTTTACCCATAGGATGCAGCCAGCAAAGGGAATGGGCGCCATTTTGGTTTCGGAGTTTCGGTGCACTCCTCAACTTGGTGGCACAGCTGTGACAGCCTCACCCATCGCAGGAAGCTCAGTGCTAAAGAGGTGGAAGTCGTTGGCTATTATGCAACTTTATCCGCTCACCGTCGCAGGGTCTTAATTAACCGGCTCTTGCTTTTTCGCTCCCCAAAGCGATAACTTTTTAATTTTTCTGGATTTAGCTGGATCTCTGACCATAACTCTGTTATCCAATTAGAGCAGAGAGCTCAGAGCAGAGAGTGACGTCCGACTATGGACGGACTGGGCTCCGGAGCAAACTAATGATCTTCAACAAGATTACAGATAAGCCATTGTTTTCAGTCCTCACAGGACATGTACCTTGTGTTTACTGAAGAGCGAACTTCTCCTGCACTTGTTAGTGTAACGGCTCAGCTACTTACATAGACACTAAATATGCTAATCGCTGCTAAAGAACCTCCTGCAGCCTGAGAAGACAGAGGGAGTTTAAAACGGCTTGTGACTCAGTGAAGCAGCCTAGTGAGAAAACCCAAAACTGTTTGCACGTCCTAAGAACACACAGTTAACAGGGACATACATTCACCGTCTGGGGCCCTATGCTTTTGGGCCCCCTGAGCCTAGGCTGCCCAATGGATAAGATGGCCCTGGGTGAGCGCTATGGGAAAGCTGAGAGACAAATAACAAGCTTCATGCATCAGAACGGTCAGTGTTGTTCTCCTCGATCCCACGTACCATCGCTGGAAGCCTCCGACGCGGGGAGGACAGATTGTGACACATCGGGGACGGCAGCTGCTGTGACACATCGGGGACGGCAGCTGCTGTGACACATCGGGGACGGCAGCTGCTGTGACGCATCGGGGACGGCAGCTGCTGTGACGCATCGGGGACGGCAGCTGCTCAGCGCCAGGCGCCACCTTCCAGCCTCCAGAATTCGGGAGCAGCCATTACCCTCTCCTGCTCCAGGTTATCAGCGGCCAGAATATGAAACGGACTAGAAAGTAGAAGGATAAAGTGCACGCCACAAGCACAAAGCGGGCGGCATATAATCCTGAGAGACGGAGCGGCCCGACCAGATCACCAGCGAGCCGAGGACCACCATCCGGCCCGACGCCGCCTTCTAGTGCGATCTGGGCGGTTATTGGGGAAGAAGAGGAGCAGGTGACAGAAAGGTGACACCGTTACTAAACTCTTGCTGTTAAAAAAAACAACAACTGTGGCTTGCCATGTGAGCTGAAAGCAGCACGCTTGCTGAGCTCCGTGCAGGATCCATTAGAAAACAGAGAGGACAAGCCTGAAATGAGGTCCAAGAGACAGAAGAAAGCTCCCAAGATCATCAAGACCCCTTCCTTAGGGGATATTCCTATCTCAGTCTTCTTTGCCCCGCTCCAGGACTGGGAAGGAGAGGGCATCCCCACCCGCGCGGCCGCGCCATCTTCCCCAGAACGTGAGCTGCGGCCGGAAGACCCAAACCACTGCAGAGCGCTAAGAAGAGGCAGAGCTACCAGACACTCACCTCCGACGGTCAGTCAAGTGGGAGCTTCACCGGCGGTATCGCTGACAGCCTCCGGCCCAGCAGACACGTTTGCCCGGGAAACCCCGATGGATCTCTCCTCCTCCTCGCCTCAACAGGTACCGCTGTCTGAGCCGCGAGCGATGCATGCTGTGGAGACTTTAGCTCCGATCCCGGCATCAGGTGCTGTGCAGGCACTGATTCTTAACCCTCAGGGGAGCCCTGTGCATTCTGAGGTCTGCCCCTCAATGCCGGAACGGTACCCGGCGGCCATCTTAGGCGGCCGCATGGATGGCCCGCCGCCATTACTGCAGCCCGCGTCTCCTCCCTCCGCATCACACAGTGCTGCCGCGGGTAATTTCACCTGCCCTGGCCGTGATCTCTGTCGGCCGGACACCCCTTATAGTGTTCATTTTAACAGGGGACCACAGGAAGATTCGCCCTCATCTACAGGGGGTATGCCTTGGAATATAACGAAGGACTGCTCTGTTAACTGGGCTGCAGAGGGCTCCCCCTTCGACCCATCACACGCTGAGGACATGGCTACCTTGCACTTCTCTGTCGGCATCGCAACAACCTGCCAAGAGAGGACCTCCAGCCCCCTCCACTAACATCTCACAAACAAAGGGACGCTGTCCTACCCTCCCTACAAGGGGCAGCTGGGGAACCGCCTGGCCCCCTGGCTGTAAGCCAGACTCGGTCACTGGACCTAACCTATAATCTTTGCGCCCAAACAACGCCTCAATTGGCCGCAGACATGCCTCTATGCAGCCCTACTAGCCCTTCTGATGGTCCCCTCCCCAGTACTAGGGGGAAAAACAAAGGCACATGATAGCACACAAAGCAGGTGAATGCTAAACAGCATCGCGCACTCCGACCGTGGAATGGGCTGCTCCTCCAAAACCCCTTTCCAGTAGGGGCCCAAAGACCAGCTAAAATTTGAAAGAATTCCTGCTCTTCAAGGGAAATATGGGAAATCCAACCCCGGGGCCCCCACTGGGAAGTGTTCGCCTCCTCACATGGCGCACATCCCGACCTGACCTCAAATCCCCCGGGTCTGGAGACACAACACACCTCACCACAATCTCCCCCCAAGGATGCGGTCCCGGGCCCCGGCAGCGCACCCGAGCTCCTGCCCCCTACTCCAAATTTTGCCATCCAAAAGCGACAGCTGCACTAGGACAAGACCCCGCGCCGCATGGCGACAGGAACCCAAAACCGGTACAACTGCAGCCAAGATCTACAGAGCAAATCCCAACATTTTAAATCAGGCAAATTTTTACAAATTCACCATCGCAACCCCCCAACCTCTGTTGTTTCCCCAAGAGGAGCCCCAAAGTAAACGGGTTGCTCAACTTGACGACCTAAAAAACCCGTAACCGGGCATAATATCAGACTGAGAGGTCTCCCGGAAAACTGTGCCACGTGGGAAATTGATTACAACCCTTAAAAAAGCTATTCAATTTTTAGCTTAGGTGGGGCCCCGATGGCACCTTCATTGATTTGACCGGGCCAGGGGGCCCCCCTCCACCCCCAGACCCAGGATCCCTCGGGGCCCGGAGACTCATTTGTAATCCTCACTAAAAACTTTTAAAGGAGGAATCTTGCGCAAAGTCGCCTTATGCAATCGGTTAAGTATGAAGGCTAACGATTGTCTCTACCCTACTTTAAGGCCCATTTGGATGCAAGGCGCTAAAGCCTTTGCGGGCGTCCTGCAAGAGAGAACATTCAATATAGATGGGGCTTCCCTTTTTCCCCTTAAGTGAGAAAGGTGAATCTTGGTCACTCTTCGTCTCCTGCGGCCCTTTGGGGGATTTTCCTTACTGCTCTGGACTTGCCCCAGGTGGAGATCCCTGATTGGCCTAATGTAATGGATTAACCGTTCCCTGCCCCAGACCAACAGAGAGCAGGCCGCCGCCGCCGCGCGACACCTCTACGTTCTCCCAAAGCCCAGCGCTCAGAAGAACCACCTCAGAAGACCCTACGAGATCTGCAGGACCACTACGCTGAACTCTCAATGGGCTTGTTGGATCCTCCTCCCTTCTTCGGTCCTAACAGGTTACCTTAGATTGAAAAGTTACTTTTTAGAAAGAAAAATCCCCGATTAACTGAAAACAATAGCATCATTTAATTGATGAAAATATGCTCTTGCACTAAATGTTTTGTTTCAATGGCGGAAAGCACTCCTGTTTAGGGGGCTCTAAACGATTTTTAAAATGATTTAGCCCAAATTTGGGTTTGTTCACATGTCGATTACGCTATCCCCCAAGTAAATTGGGCCATTCTTCTCCTCGGGCCTGCCCCCGGGATGGTGTCTGCCACTTGTTTTTTTGGGCCCCTGTGTTTTTTGGGCCCTTTTTGGGTTTTTCGGGTCGTTTAAGTTCTCGCTCCCCCCCCCCATTTTCCTTTTATGTATTCTTTTTTAAATTTAAAATCCCTTAAAATTAAGGGTTTTTAATTTTCCCCAAAGGAGACCCTAAATTTTAAAAACACTTTCACAAACGGAAAACACAAATCCTGTTCTTCAGGAAAAAAAAACCTGTTTCAGGGCAGGGCCAGCGATTAGGGAAAACGGGTTTACTTCCCTGCCTGGAAAAAAAAAAAAGCAGAAACCCCCTCCAGAAGTCAAAGGGGGTTGTTTAAAAACCTCATCCACAAACCCCCCCTTTACGGGTTTTTAGATGTTTCATGATGCCCAAGAAAAGGGGTTGTTTTTGAAAAATTGAAACCCTTTTAACTGTCACTGATTCCCCCAATTTCCCGGTGGTTAGGAAAATAGCCCACATTTAAGAAAACACAGAGAAAGAAATAAGGCCCCTTACTTAAAATAAAACCTTTATTCTAATTAGTTTTAAAATTCAAAAATGATACTAAACCCCTATTTTCCCCTTAATTACCTACCATATGCCCCTCTGGGACAAAGATAAAATTGGGTTTTTCCCAGATCAAACTTTAGAGGATAGACCCCTACAACGACCCCTAAATTGAAGGACGGAGAAATTTGGGGGCCCCCAAAAAGGGGGGCCCCCGTATTTTCCCCGGAACACCCCCCTTGGGCCCTTAATCCCAAAAAAGGTTTTCCAAAAAAACCATTTTAAAACTAAAATTCACACTTTAAATGTACCATTAGAGGATTATACAAAAAATTTTTAAAAAACACAGGAAATCCCTTTAAAAAATACCCATGACCCCTTTTTTTACCCAAAACAATAATAGGGATAAAAAAAGGGGGTGTCATGATATTTAAAGCATACCTGTTTTTTTTAAAAACTTTTTCTGTAAAACTCCCCCTTAAGTAGAGTACTTTTAGTGGTTTTAAATATTTTAAAAGGGGTTTTTTTTTCTGTGTACTTTTTGGTTTTAAGGGCAAACAGGGGGAGTCCTGGTAAATCGGGGCCCCCCTTTTTTTGGGGCATTACTCCGCCCTTAAATTTTTAGTTGTTTTTTGGGAGGGCTCTATCCTCTAAATTTGAACTGAAAACCCCAATTTCCCTTTTTTGTCTAGGGGGCATACTGTAGAAATTAGGAATAATAGGATTTTTAGAAATCTTTTTAGAATTTTATTAATTAAAAAAAGGGTTATATTTTGGGAGAAAGGGTTCCTTATTTTTTTCCCTCTGTGTTTTTTTCTTAAAAGAAACATACGGGGAAATTTTTTTAAACACTTTTGCAAATGGTACCCCCCAAACTCTAACCCATTTAAATTTTCTTTTCAAAAGTTAAAAGATGATTTTGACAAACTTCCCCGGGGGGAAATTTGGACCTCTGGGCAATTTAAAAACGGGCCTTACATCCTTTTTTATACTCGTCGAGGGGTTGTCATCGGTCCCCCACAGAGTAACCAATAAAAACTCTGTGAAAAACCAAACCCCCCCCCTTTTTGCAGGGAAAGTTAAAAACCCACTCTTCCGGACGCATTTTGTCCCCAACTGCCTCAATTTAGTTTTAAAAGGGTTTCGGGTTTGACCATGAGACTGATAAAACCTCCCCCCAGATAGCTTTTTTGGCCCTCTCATAAAATATCAAACGCTGAGCAGTTTTAAGGAATTTAATCAAATAAAAAAGGAAATTCTTACTTTAAAGGGAGCGCAGACACAACCCGCTATGGCAGTCTGCGGGGCGCCCTTTTATGAGTGTAAGGCAATAAGCCGGGAAGATATCTGGAAAGGAAACTGCGGGAGAAGAGGCGGCCCCTTTTTTTTACATCACCAAAGATCAAGACCCCAAATGGATAATTGGCATTCTTGACTGGGGGGACTTTATTTACGTTTCATGCCTATTATTCGGACTTATAAAACCTTGCCCCCACACGTTCATCCTTTCCTCCCCCCCCCAACGAACGTAAAAGTCGCTAAGGACTCCCTTTTCAGAGACATCTCCTTTCCATTTCTCCCCAGAAGTGAAAAAGGGGCCCCTGGAGGATCCGTTTTCCCCCCAGCAGAGGACAGAAAGAATAGATTCTCTTGCTGCCCAGTAAGACCCCGGGCCCAGATGGTATACAACAAAATTTTTTATAAGACCCCTAAAAGAGGCCCTTTTCTCCCCACGCTGCCTGTTTTTAAATTTTTTTCTAATGCCTCGCCATTTTCCCCTGATTCCTTAAAGCTTATTTTTACGGAAAACCCAAAAAGGGAAGGTCTGACCCGACCCTTTGTCAAAGTTACAGGCCAATTTTCGTTTAATTAACACGGCCCGGGGAAAAATCTTCGCCAAAATTACCCGCTCTCAGATTAAACCCCTCTGGACCAGCCTGAAACTTTTTTCGTCCCTTTAGGGAACCCAGGGAAACCCACCCTAAAACCCTTAAACTCTGTTTTTGGCCCTAGGGCCCTTAAATCTAAGACTCCCTGCATTTTTACTTTTCCCTTTAAAGGGGAGAAAGTTTTTTGACCCGGGTGGACGGGGCTTTCCTCTGGGTGCTTTTCCGCGTTTGGCTTGGGCCCGGGTTTCTCCTGTCCAAAATTTAGCGCTATATAGCCCCCGAAGCTCAAATCCGGGTAAAAACGGAGCCCTTTTTTGCACCCTTTTCCCCATACGCAAAAGGGGACCAGGCAGGGATGCCCTCTTTTCCCACTCCCTGTATGCCCCTGATAATGGAACATCCATCTTTAAGACATCCAAGCAACAATCAATCCATGGGGGTTTAACGTGGGAGCATTTCCCATACTAAATGTTCTTCCTTGCGGATGATCTCCTATTATATATCAAACCCAGCCCCCCTTTTTTCCCCCCGCCCAAAACTCCAAGTATTGGTAATTTTGGTTCTCTTCCCCAACATAAAAATTAATATGGGCTAAAAAAAATTGCGCTGAATCTTACCCGCCCCTTTCAGGCGGTCACCCAACTTTGGGAGCTTTTTTCTCTTTTTCTTTGGGGGGGCCCCCCCTCTATTAAATATCTAGGGGTTTAAAATCCCCCCGGTTTTAATAAAAACCTATGATCTTTAAAATTTTGCCTCCCTTTTCATCTTATACAAGGGAGACCTACTGGATGGGAAAAAAAGGACTTTTCAAGGATAGGGGGGTCAATTTTCCCAAAAAAGAAAGTGCTACCCCGATTTCTTCCCAATTTTTTCCCGACAATCCCGATCCAAATTTCCCTTTAAATCCCTTTTTTTTTGTTCCCCGCACCAACCGTGCTCCCATTTATAGGGCCAGAAGCACCCACGGGTCTCAAAAACAACCTTTAAGGGAAAACCAAAATCCCGAGGGTGGGGTTTTTCTTCTTCCCAAAAATTTCTTTAAATTATTATTTAGCGCGGCCTCAGGGACGGAAACTGGACTTTTTCAAACAAGCGGACACTAAACTTTTGGGGTTTAGCTTGGGAAAATTTTATGCAAAGGTTTCCCCACTACAACCCTGCCTTGGTTGCCGCCAGCATGGTTGCCCAAAAAAATGCTTTGCCAAAATCCCCTGGTCTCCAAAAAATAGTTAGCATTTCCCCCTTTTGTTTTTCCCTTTCCCCTCTTGGAGGGGGCCCCAAAATTAAAACCGGTGGCCCCCCGCCCCTTTTTAAAAAAAAATTTCCCCTTTTAAAAAAACCGGCCCAAAACCCCGGAAACCCTCCCTTTAAAAAAAAAAACGTTTTGAAAAGAAAAAAAAAAAAAACAAAAAAAAAATTCCCCAAAAAAACGGGGCTTTGCAATTATGAAGGGCGGTTTTAGCTTAGACCTACATCAAGCCTACTCTGATTTGGTTGCGGATTTAGGGGTACAATTTCCCAAGGCTATTTTTTCTATCAGCTGCGTTCATCTGTTCTTCGGGATAATTTCGCCTTTCTTTCTCTAGGAGGGGTTTTTTTCTTTGGGGACTGGGGTCTGCAAAGTACTACTGAACACCCGCTTTTCAAAGGGTCCAAGGGGGCTTTTTGATGGGAAAATCGGAGCCCCGTCAAATTGACGTTCCAAAGGGCGTGGGAGGGGAGAACTCTCTAGATTTTTTTCTGGGGCGAAGGGGTGGGATAAAATATTTTACACTGACACACAAGTGTCTGTCTCAGTGAGATTTCAGGAAAAGAACCCACAAAATTGTTAACCCGAAAGGTACAGAAATCCCGGCACTTCTCAAAACCTTATTCCCCCCTGTGTCCGACCAATGCTGGCGATGAACTAGCAAAGGGGCAATGCTACAATCTGGGTTTGGAAATTTCCCCCCGGGCCTTTTTCGCCTTTCTGGCTTGAGGTTACGACTTTTCCATCAATTTAAATGGGGGGACCTGGAAATTTACCCCCCGGGTTTTGCTACTACTTGCAAATCCAGGTTTCCCCGCTCGGGTTTCCAAAAAAAACCCTCTAGGGCACAGCTCTGCTAAAAAGCAGCCAAAAACTGAAAACCCCAGACTTTTTGGGGTTCCTCAGCTAGCCCTTCGATACGGATGGGGTTTTTTGGGAAAACCCTAAAATATGTGGCTGGGGAAAAGATTCGGATGAGGGCACTCAGGGGCTCGGAGGCCTTTTCTAGGAAAAGGGGGGGGTTGGCTGCCTTCTGTTTTAAGGGGCTGCGGACCTCCTCCACTCAAACTAGATCCCGCGATAGCCCCGACGTTTTTTGGTAAAGGGGGTTGATACCACCCGATTGGCACCTCCTTCCCCCCTTTTTTTGTTAGAAAACCTTTTTTCCCAAATTTTTGGGAATAGATGGCACAGAAATTTTTATCCCAATTACTTTTAGCGAATTAAGATATTTCAAGTTCTCTTCCCGTTAGGCCCAAAGGGAAATAAAATCCACTCCCTCCCTCCCCGGATGGTGCCACACCTGAACTCTATAACACCTTTACAATAGATATGATTGTGAGCTTTCCACTACTTATTGACTCCTTTTCTTCAAGTGTCATGACCTGCTCATGTTATATGCCTGGCCGACAAAGGTTGATGCTACCCTAGAATTGTGATAACTATAAACGTTGTCTATCTGAGATTCGCTTCTTATGCTATGCTTCCCCTTTACATAGTGCTATTGATGCCTTTACTGTTGTATTATCTTTTATGCTTCAAAATAAAGCTTGTTAGAATATGAAAAAAAAAACAACTTTTTTTCTAAACTTTTTAAGACTTAAAGGGGTTGTCTCACTACATTGATTCCTCTCACCTCAGTCCTGTTTTCTTGATTTCATTTTGAATTCAGGGGCGTGTTTACTGGCCTCTACTAAGCTGCAGTAGAAGCCAGGTTTGTAGCTATAGCAACCAGTTCTGGCAGCTTATCAGGAGAGACCGATCAGGTCTGTAGCTATAGCGACCAGTGCTGGCTGCCTAGGAGAGATCGAATAGGTCTGTAGCTATAGCGACCAGTGCTGGCAGCCTAGGAGAGATCGAATAGGTCTGTAGCTATAGCGACCAGTGCTGGCAGCCTATCAGGAGAGATTGAACAGGTCTATAGCTATAGTGACCAGTGCTGGCAGCCTATCAGGAGAGATCACACAGGTCTGTAGCTATAGCGACCTGAGGAGCTGATGCAGCCCATACAATAGGGGATATCTAGGAATAGGTAGGACACTGTTAATGGACACATATTGCAAAGTGACTTGTTTTTGCAAGATCTTTAATATAAAAGCAGCAGTGATCCCTGTAGTGAGACGACCCCTTTAAGTTTTTTTTTCTGTATCATTACAAAAAATCTCATGTAAAACTTAGATAAAAAGCCTTAAAGATCATGGAAAACAGGTGTAAAAATCAGTAGAATATCTGAGTGCGAGAAAATGCTACAGCGGTCAAAGAAAATGAGAATGTGCCCGATCAGGAAAGAAGGGACCGGACCGGGCAGGAAGAGGTGAAGAAACCGGTTCAGAATAAAGGCTCCAAACATCATTCTGTGCCCCTTTCATTGGGCAGTGACTCGGGTACAATCGCTGCATCCTAGGGCAAAGCTGCGGGTCCGGAGCTGAGAGATAACACGGTGTCGGTGACCGTTGGCCATAGAGTCGTCATCCAGCTCGCCCAGGCGAAGATCACAGGAGCGGCGAGTTGTTCAGTGATTTGTGCTGCTGATGCTAGGAACCAAATAGAGACGCTCAGAAGAGCTGAGGAGCCGAGAGCTGCAAGTGCACCGGACGCCCCGAGCCCTTCTCGGACTCTGCATTGTGTAGCAGTGACACAGGGTCTGCACTACCCGCCCGCACAGGTTACCCCATAACTAGTGCACAGACGTGTGTACAGGGCAAGACCATTACTATCAATCAAACAGCATGCAGTCAACTCACCCAACCTTGCAGCAGCGAGGAATCTTGCACAGAACACTACCTTTC
This sequence comes from Phyllomedusa bahiana, assembly GCA_025379985.1. Lineage (NCBI taxonomy): Eukaryota > Metazoa > Chordata > Amphibia > Anura > Hylidae > Phyllomedusa > Phyllomedusa bahiana. Next base: position 40,087 of record JAODAL010020690.1, on the reverse strand, counting down.
AAAGGTATAAACAATCCAGGTATATACAAAATAAAAATATCAAAAAAACGATTAGCCACCTTATTAAAAATGAGTGCGGTGGACACCAGCTAAAGGACGGCGCTGACACATTTGGAACATAAGCATTGTTCGTCACTGCACATCCGTTCGAAATGCGTAAGCGCGGTCCTCTTACTGGCGTTCACCGCACTCATTTTTAATTTTTAACCAGGAAGAGAGCACAGCCGCGGCTCTATGGGGACCGGGAGGAAAGCACAGCCGTGGCTCTATGGGAACCGGGAGGAGAGCACAGCCGCGGCTCTATGGGAACCAGGAGGAGAGCAGAGCCGTGGCTCTTTGGGAATCGGGAGGAGAGCGCAGCCGTGACTATCGGAACCAGCAGGAGAGCACAGCCGTGACTCTATGGGAACCAGCAGGAGAGCACAGCCGTGACTCTATGGGAACCAGGAGGAGAGCACAGCCGTGGCTCTATGGGAACCAGGAGGCGAACACAGCCGTGGCTCTATGGGAACCAGGAGGAGAGCACAGCCGTGACTCTATGGGAACCAGCAGGAGAGCACAGTCGTGGCTCTATGGGAACCAGCAGGAGAGCACAGTCGTGGCTCTATGGGAACAAGGAGGAGAACACAATGCACGTCCCCGCAGTCAACCCCCAATCAGGGGCGCTGCTACAGGGGGTGCAGAAGTAGCAGTCCCTACCAGGTCCTGCACCCTGAGGGAAAAAGCCCTTCTGCCAGAAAAGAAGACACCAGTATTGTAAATGGCGCATGGTAACTGGGGGGGCCATATTTCACTTTTTGCATTAGGGCCCAAGAGCTTAAAGTTACGCCTCTGCTCTCAATACGTGATGGACGGGACAAACGGAGCAGGGAGGTTAAATTCTGGTCCTGTCACCTCTAATACGACCCGGATGAGGCAGCAGGAGAGCGCGCCATTACAGAAGCCCTTCTCGGACTCTGCATTGTGTAGCAGTGACACAGGGTCTGCACTACCCGCCCGCACAGGTTACCCCAAAACTAGTGCACAGACGTGTGTACAGGGCGGGACCATTACTAACAAACACCACCATGCAGTCAACTCACCCAACCTTGCAGCAGCGAGGAATCTTGCACAGAACACTACCTTTCAAAGGTATAAACAATCCAGGTATATACAAAATAAAAATATCAAAAAAACTTTATTAGCCACCTTATTAAAAATGAGTGCGGTGGACACCAGCTAAAGGACAGCGCTGACACATTTGGAACATAAGCATTCTTCGTCACTGCACATCCGTTCAAAGTGCGTAAGCGCGGTCCTTTTGCCGGCGTTCACCGCACTCATTTTTTATATATTGGATAAAAAAAGTTTTGGAGATTTTTATTGAACATTATCTTGCTGGATATTTTGTATATACTGGAATCCATCACCACCAGCGTCTGGTTTTTGTGTGTAGGTTTGAAAGGCAATGTCCTACCGGCCGACCGTCTACAGATTAGTAAGGGAAAACCGCGGCCGTCCCTGTGCCTGATTTATAACGATTCGGGTGTAGGAAGCGTTGGTGGCACTCACCTCTGTAAATCCACAATCTCGTTATTCAGCGTATCCAGCTCCTTAATGGCGGAAAAATCTGAGACAGGACTGGGGGCCGACGGGATCTGTGGAGGAGAGAGGTCGTGAGCTCAGCTGTTAGGGACGACTTACCATGAGACACAGAAAGGTCCAAAGACTGGTATGAGCGAAAGTGGGGACAGCTCTAGAATATGGGCGCCCTAATGATTGGCACAAGGGTCTAACGGACTATATAATGTATATCTAGCAAAAAAGAACGCGTCTAATGATCAGCAGTGATGAAATCCTGCATTTCTGAAATGAAAGTGTGAGTGTATAATATATATAAAATGTGCCATTAATGTCTGATTGTTGTAGGAACCTCCTCTGGGACCTTTCTTGAGAACTGGTCCCTGAAAGTCTCCATACCGAAAAGAGAGGTGGCCACGCATGCGCAGCTGTCTCTCTTCATTTCAGTGGGAGTTCAGAGGACATCTGAGCAATATGCCAAAGATGTCTGGGATGGGAAGATAAAACTCTCACACAAATCTGCAGTAATTTAGCAAAAAAAAGAAAATTAAAGAAGTATTAATAAAATGCAATGCTCGTGTACATTATCGGTGCATATATATATACACACACACACACACATATATATACAGGGCAGGGGTAGTTTGCTGGATTTTCTACTGATGTACATCTCTTTGGCTTAGGGGCTCTAGATCCATTTTAGAGTTCAGCTGATGTGCTCTCTCTATGTTGCTCTAGTACAAGGGTCGGACAAAATAACTAGAGCGCACTTGTTTTTCAAGAGTCAACATGACATCTTCCTAAAACACAAGAACAGTCCCTTTATTCCCAATGAAGCAGTTTAATCACCACTGATCGACTTTATTTCTAGCGCTGTTCAAAATATCTGCTGCTTTGTGAACCAGATTTAAGATAGCAGACCTGAGGTCCAAAGGGGAATGATTGTTGGTAGTGCCTGTAAGGAGTGTCCATCATCCACATTGCCAAGCTGATGGGTGTCAAGATCTTCTGCTCATCCCAAATCAGTATGTAGAGAGCGTCAAACCATCTGCAGCCGAAAGCAGCTGTAAAAAGCCGAAACTCAACCCAAGGAACAGAAGAGCACTTGAGTAAGATTGTAGCCAAAACCATAAAAACTACACAATCTTAATGCACTGTGATGACATACTAATAGGACATAATATCAAAGCCTGAGTGTGTCTCCACCTCTGGGCCAGATTCAGGTCAGGAACGGGCCCCTCAAGTCTTGGCTCAGAATATAGATCCAGTCAGACTTGTACACGACTCTCCATTCTGTTCTATGGGAGTTCCCAGTACAGGGGAGCGCTGTGTTCTCCATTCTGTTCTATGGGAGTTCCCAGTACAGGGGAGCGCTGTGTTCTCCATTCTGTTCTATGGGAGTTCCCAGTACAGGGGGAGCGCTGTGTTCCCCCATTCTTTTTATGGGATTTCCCCGACAGGGGAGCGTGTTTTCCCTCCTTTTCTGTTTAGGGGAAGTTCCCATACAGGGGAGCCCCTGTGTTTTTCCATTCTTCTATGGGATTTCCCCTAGGGGGTTTTTAACCCCAGGGGAGGGGGCGGTGTTCTCCATTCTTTTTCTATGGGATTTTCCCAGTAAAGGGGAGCGCGTGTTCCCCATTCTGTTCTAGGGAAATTTCCCCGGTACAGGGGGAAATTCCCCAAATTCTGTTCTAGGGATTTCCCCCGAAACCGGGGGCCCGTTGTGTGCTCCTTTCTTTTTTCTAGGGGATATCCCATTTAAGGGGCCCAGCGCTGTGTTTTCCATTCTCCTCTATGGGATTCCCTACAGGGGAGGCTGTGTTCTAATTTCTGTTCATGGGAATTTCCCCAGTACAGGGGCGTTTTTTTTTTCTTTTTTTTTTTTCTTTTTTTTTTTTTTTTTTTTTTTTTTTTTTTTTTTTTTTTTTTTTTTTTTTTTTTTTTTTTTTTTTTTTTTTTTTTTTTTGTTTTTTTTTTTTTTTTTTTTTTTTTTTTTTTTTTTTTTTTTTTTTTTTGTTTTTTTTTTTTTTTTTTTTTTTTTTTTTTTTTTTTTTTTTTGTTTTTTCCCTTTTTTGTTCTAGGGGAGTTCCCAGTACAGGGGAGCGCGGGTTTTCTCCATTCTTTTTCTATGGGTTCCCAGTACAGGGGAGACTGTGTGTTTCCATTCTGTTCTAGGGGAAAACCCAGTACGGGGCAGCGGTGTTTTCCTTTCCCCTTCTATAGGGGGTTCCCCCGGGGGGTTTTACCCATGGGGGGAGGCTGTGTTTGCTTATACTCAGAACTCCCATAGAACAGAATGGAGAGTCATGTGTAAGCCTGACTGGATCGGTCTTCTGAGCCAGCACTTTCAGAGGCCCACTCCCATCAATATGCCATTACAATGCGAGATGGGAGGACTCAGGGCCTCAGTATAAGTTTGAGGGGCTCTTTCAGATACCTTGCTCTTCTGTCCCTCTCACTGACCTCAGGCTGCAGATGTTTTCCCCGGGCGATCCCAAAACCCAAAATGAAATCCCAAGAAACATCAGTAAAATGCAATTAAAAGGGGGTTGTAGCATTTTGTCCGACCCTTTGCAGGTCCCCAGAATTTCCCATAGAACGGCGGGATAGAGGGTTCCAAAACGGGGGGGTTGTAAACTCCTGCGATTTCATTGAACACCCCCCCCCCCCCCCCCCCCCCCCCCGCTCGAAACCCCCCGGCACGACTCCCCTGCTCCCCAAAAATTCCCTTTGGGTAGAATTACAATGACTGCCCGGGGATTTGCCCCAATTTAAAAAAGGGAAAAACCCCAGCAGAAAACCCGGCGGGGCGTCCCCAGCAGCAGTTTCCCCCCAAAACAACGCGCTTTTTATGCAGAAATCATGGAAAAAGCAGAGCTCTGGGGATATATAGGGTTATTGATAGAGGAGCTTGGGGCTCTGTGATAAAAGGGTTATATGATAAGGGGGCTGACTCGTGAAAAATATAGGGGGTTTTTGAAAAGAGGAGTGAGCTCTGTTATATTTTAGGGTTATAGATAGGGGGAGCTGAGCCTCAAAGGGTTTTTTATTTTATATTAGGGTTATATGAATGAGGAGCTGAGCCTGTGATATAAGGGTTATTTTGATAGAGGAGGGAGCTTTTGTGGTTTTTAGGGGTTTTTATGATAAAGGAAACTGAAACTTGTGAAATATGGGGTTTTTTAGAGGAGGGAGCTCCCGTGATATATAGGGTTAAAATGAAAGAGGAGGGTGAGCTTGTGATATATAGGGGGTTTTAATTTATAGGGGGAGTGAGTCTGTTTATATATAGGGTTTTAAAGATAAGGGGGAAACTGAGCTTGGATATATGGGGGTTTTTATGATTTGAGGGGAGGAGGGGTTTTTTGGGTTATAGGGTTAAAAAGATAGAGGATCTGGGGTTCTGTTTATAAATTGGGGGTTTTTATGATAAGGGGGAAACTGAGCTCTGAATAATTTTTTTTTTTTTTGGGTTTTGTGGGGGGAGGGGTTGGGGGGGGGCCCTTGGGGGATTTTTTATAAAGGGGGTTTTATGAAGGGGGGGAGGAGCTGAACTCTGTGATATATAGGGGTTAAAAAGTAGAGAAGGGGGCGAGCTCTGTGAATATAGGGTTATTGATGAAGGGGGGAGCTGAGCTCCGTGATATATAGGGTTATATATAGAGAGAGGAGCTGGGGCTCTGTGAACATTGGGTTTTTTGATAGAGGAAGGAGCTGGGGGCTCTGTTATATAGGGTTTTTATTTATAGAGGGAGAGGAGCTGACTCTGTTATATAGGGTTATATGAAAAGAGGAGGAGCGATTTTGTGGATAAAAAGGGTTATATATAGGAGAGAAGCTGAGCTCGGGGATTATTTGGGTTATAAGGTTTGAGGGGGAGGAGCTGACCTGTGATATATAGGTTTTTAAAAAGATAGAGAAGTGAGCTCTGTGATAAAATGGGTTATTGATAAGAAAAAGGGAGCTAAGCTCTGTGATTTTATTTTGGGTATATATACAGAGCTCAATCCTCTATAAAAAAACCCCATTAACACAGAGCTTTTAACTCCCCCTGTTTTATAAAAATTTTATCCCCAGAGCTCACTTTTTCTCTTTATATAAACCCTATTTATAGGTCCGTCCTTCCCCCTATCATATAAACCCTTTATATCACAGAGCTCAGTCCTCTCCTCGTCATTTAACCCCCATATATCACAGAGCTCGCTCCTCCCTTATCATATAACCCATAAAATCACCCGAGCTCAGCTTTCCCCCTCCTCTTTTAAACCCCAAACAAACCCCCCCTTAATAATAAAAAGATATAAACACAAGGCTTTTTCATAACCCCTTTTATGGATCACAGCACTTTGGGTCCCAATTTTCTTTGTATTTTAGAACGTTTAAAACATTTCAGCTACAATTATCAAAAAAAAAACCCGTATTTATTTAAAAAGTTTAAAAGCATAAAAAATTCAATTTAACTCCCTAGCTTGTTTCAAGGGGTTTTGCTCGGTTTTAAACCCTGCTTCATCAGAAAACTCAATTTTATAATATATATAGAAATTTATAAAATTTTTTTTAAAAATTTTTTTAAAATATAAAAACCCCATATACACCCCCGCTCAGCTCCTCTCCTCTATCATATAACCCCATATATCACCCAAACTCAGCCCCTCCCCTCTATCATATAACCCCCCCCCCCCTATAATCAAAAAGCCGCTCCTCTCCTCTATCATATAAAACCCCATATTTTACAGAGCTCAGCTTCCCCTTTCCCCTATCAAAAGAACCCTATATATCACAGAGCTCAGTCCTCTCCCCCTTTTTCAAATAACCCTATATATACAAGCTCGGATCTCCCTTTTACAAATAACCCTATATTTCAAAAGAGTCGCTTTTCCCCCCTTTCATATAACCTATATATACAGAGCTCAGCTTCCCCTCCTCTATATTTAACCCCATATATGGGAAAAAGGCCTTTAGCTTTTCCCCTCCTTAACAATTTTAAACCCTTTTTAAAAACACAGAGGGTTTAGCTTCTACTCTTTCATTAAAACCCTATATATTCCCGAGCTCAGCTTCTTTTCCCTTCTTTTTCCCAAATAAATACCCTTTTAATTTTTTCACAAGGGGCTTCCCCTTTTCTATCACATAAACCCCATATACATTTTACTTCCCAAAAAATTTCCCTACCCCCCGAAAGTTTTCTTTCTTGCCCTTTTTTTTAGAGACTATGGGAAAGGAAAAACACACAATTTTTTTTTTTCCGCTCATGGTTCCCTGGTGAAGCCATTTATTTTCAAACACTGTGTTTTTTTCTTTTTAAAATTTAAAAATGGAACCAAAAAACCCCCCAAATGACCCTGGGTCACAATCCCCCTCCCCCAGTTCTTAATCCCGTGTGTTGCCCCCTTAACTCAGGGCAACCCTTTTCCCGCCCCCTTTTGGAAGTTGGGGGTAGGTTCCCGCCCCTTCTTCTCCGGCCTTCCCGTTTTTTGTAAATTCCCGGGGTCTTGATGAGCTGCGCTTTGTTGAGATCTCCCCCCGGGGCGGTCAATGGGTATTGGGGTTTAGGGGACTGAGGGGGACCCTCCAAAAACCTGCAATTTTTTCTACTGTAGCCAATGACCCGGGGCCTTTGGGCCCTTTTGTTTTGGGAAACGTTGTCCTTTTTGGTCGTCCCCGGATGTCCCCTTTCGCAGTTCTGGGGTGATAGGGCAGAATTTTCCCCCAGTATTTGCTGCATTTAAACTTTTTTTTCAACTTTGACCCCAAAAATTTCCTGCCCCTTTGTAAATCACCAAAGTCCCCCCAAAAACCCAGCTTTTCCCCCCCCCGGGGGCACAGTAGGAAAGGTTCCCCTTCCCCCATTGGCCCTGGGTTTAAATCCCCTCCAAATGAACAAATTTTTGGCTGTGGTCAGAAAATATATTTTGGGCTCATCGCCCCCCCACGGACCTTGTTCCAGAAAATTCGGGTCTGGTCCCTCTTTGTTTGGTGGAGTTTTAGGTGAGATATTTGTGGGTTCTTCTGGGACTCGACCTTGCGCCATTTTTTTTCCTGCCCTCCTTATTGTGCCCCTTGCAGCAGCCCTCCCCCTGTTTTCAGAGTCCCGGGGGTTTTAGCCGATGTGATTTGTGGGTTTTTTTTTTTGCCTCCTGAACAATTTTCCCGATTTGTGGCCGAAATTCTTGGGTTTGGCCCCCCCCGACCCGGGGGTTTTTTTTTTTTTTTACAGAGACACTGATCTCCCATTTGTTAATAACAGTTTGAACACTGCTGACCCGGGCTTTTCCCAAAAACCCTTGGGGGCCCTTTTTGCTTCCCTTTCCTGTTTTTTACAGTTCATTCCCACCCCTTTTTCCCCTAAAATCCCGGGACAAACCTTTTGCTTTCCCCGAATCCAATCCAAAACGTCAGTGGCCCGCATTAAAAATGCAAGTTTTTTGGATCCCAGAAAAAATCCTCAGCTTTTTTGACCAAAATTCCCCTTTATTACAAGCCCAAAACCGGGCCAAAAGGGGAGGATGTTACCCTTTTGTTGCCATTCAAACCCATTTTGTCAACTTTGGCAGGTTATCAAACCCCAATCACCGGGGGTGGAAAGGGGTTTTTGGGGGGTATTAAGAACTGGGGGGTGGGGAAATTGGGGACCCAAATTTATTTGGAGGTTTTTTGGGTTTTCATTAAAGATTTAAAAAAAAAAATGAAAAAAAAAAAAAAAAAAGGAGGGGGACAATAAATGGCTTCACCCGACCACGAACCAGAGTTTGGGGGAAAAAAGTGATATTTCATATTCTCTGAAAAAAGGGCAAGAAAGCAAAAATTCTGCCGGGGTCTGGAAACTTTTAAGCACAACTGCACCCCAGAGTTCATCTTCTCTCCTTCTGTCACATCCCGCTCTCCCAAGTTGAAGGACTAGTCATTTCAGACTTCTACAATGCCCCTCAGTACTGGACGGACGGTGATTTTGCCCTTGAAGTGCGCGATGAGGAACCAACGAACCAGTCGCTTCAGAATATTCAACAGAAATCAAACAGAAGATGAAAGTAAAAGGTCTAACCTTGCGCAGCCAGAATAGACGAGAGTTAGGATTATTAGAGCAAGGCGGAAAGCAGATTGAGGCAGATGGAAAGAGAGCGTCCAGCAAGCTAGAGAGAGCAAAGGAAGCAAACCAGGAGAGAGCATTAGTGCAGGCAGAACACGGCCGCTCCCATACAAGCCTATGCATTGCTATGAGGTTAGTGTTGTGATCTCAGATCCTCCTCTGCAGCCTTTTCACACACACACATCAAACATGTTCTTTACAGCTCAGATCAACCATGCACAATACACAAGTCACGTGCAATGTATTATCCAGCAATCTGATCCCCATAGAAGACTGAAGAACTGTGTCTCCCCGCAATGGGGCTGAGCTGTGGGGTCTAAACTCTGATACTAGAAAGAACAGTTTCTTACTGTAACTTTGTATCTTCACTCTTAGTATCTTTGATTACAGTTCTTGAATGGGAACAACGTCTCTATCTAGATCGTGATCAAGTGTAACTGACCCAGGAGGGCAGCGTAGTAAAAGAGCGCCCTCCTCTGCGCTGGCTGTACGAGCACAGTGAGGAAGGACGGGGACGTCGCGGGACCCATTTTAGCAATTAGTGGGGACTCCCAATGATCAGACACCTTTCATTCTGATGTGATATAACCCAGATGCAGACTGAGCTGGCGGGGGGGGGGGGCGCTGACCAGCATTGAGCAGCTTGCAGCGTTGTGAGATCTGAGCTACAGGGGAAACGAATGCAAAAAAAAGCCAATTAAAACGATCTGCAGAATGTTCTCTTCTGCCTCCTGCATCTTATGTGATGAAACAAAAGTTGCCTCTAAAACTTTTACATTTATTCCCTGACGGAGCTGAACCACGACCGTCATGAGCTGCTTCACTTTCTGTAGGATCCGGGTTGTTCTGCAGGACACGGACGGGCCCTCAATATCAGAGCGTTAGAGACACAAACAAATCCCTGTTAATACTTAGGGCCGTGTTCACACCACGTCTCTGCTGCAGGTCTCTGGTTTTAAAATGTCAGCCAAAAATCTACACATTGTGCAGCGTCTATAAATGCGGGATTAGCAATGTATCTATTACATTACTTTCCTTTGCAAGTAGTTTGGGGGACGGAGTTAAAACAGCAAAAAAACAGGGAAACAGACACTTAAAGAAGATAAATAATAGAATCTCTCTCTACTCGAGCAGTAGTTGGGCTGGTGACGCCACTCCCTGCTGTGTCTCTTCAGCAGTATAGGCGCTAATTTGTCTATGTTACTGACAAACTTTAGATCTTTAGAGCTCTGTATCCTTCTACCCTGCTGTTAAAACCCCTCCATCACCAATATCCTTGTAAAAGGCTCAGAAAGGAATAGCCAAGCAGAAATGTCAGTCACTGCTACAGAACCACCCACAGCCTGAACAGGAAGTGTGAGCCTGAAGCTGTAGAACCGGCCACAGCCTGCACAGGAAGTGTGAGCCTGAAGCTGTAGAATTGACCACAGCCTGCACAGGAAGTGTGAGCCTGAAGCTGTAGAATTGACCACAGCCTGCACAGGAAGTGTGAGCCTGAAGCTGTAGACCCGTCCACAGCCTGAGCAGGAAGTGTGAGCCTGAAGCTGTAGAACCACCCACAGCCTGAACAGGAAGTGTGAGCATGAAGCTGTAGAACCGTCCACAGCCTGCACAGGTAGTGGGAGCCTGAAGCTGTAGAACCAGCCACAGCCTGCACAGGAAGTGTGAGCCTGAAGCTGTAGAAGTGACCACAGCCTGCACAGGAAGTGGGAGCCTGAAGCTCTAGACCCGGCCACAGCCTGAACAGGAAGTGGGAGCCTGAAGCTCTAGACCCGGCCACAGCCTGAACAGGAAGTGGGAGCCTGAAGCTCTAGACCCGGCCACAGCCTGAACAGGAAGTGGGAGCTTGAAGCTGTAAAACCACCCACAGCCTGAACAGGAAGTTGGAGCCTGAAGCTGTATAATGGCCCACAGCCTGAACAGGAAGTGGGAGCCTGAAGCTCTAGAACCACCCACAGCCTTAACAGGAAGTGGGAGCCTGAAGCTCTAGAACCACCCACAGCCTGAACAGGAAGTGGGAGCCTGAAGATATAGAACGACCCATAACCTGACCAGTAAGTTGGAGCCTGAAGCTGGCTGTGAAACAGCGTGGTGAGAATGCCCCTTTAACCTTGCATTCAGCCAGCTGCCTTGCTCTCTTTTTAGGACTGTACGATTGTTGCTGATTGCGTCTGGGGTTCATTGTGCTTCTATACGACTTTGTGGCACTTCTGCAGAGTTGTTTTATCACATGGAGCTGTTTTTTAACTGTTGCTTCCTTCGGTTTGATACTAATGAAGAATAATCTGTTTCTCCTTTTGGTTCGGCAGCTGAACAGATCGTGTCCTCTGTTTCGTCTTTTGGGGTCCATTCATTTTTCATCAATATAGCCGGTGCTATAAAACGTGGTGTGAACGCAGCCCAACCCATGAGAAGTGCGGTCAGTTTGTGTTATTTCACGCATCTCGTTCACTTACACATACAGGTCCCGGGACGGAGGAACAAGGAACGTTCCACATCGGGCAAGGAGCGCGCCCCTAATACAGGTCAAGTATAAGAAGAGAGAGAGGGCGACATGAAGCAGGTGCTAGCAGGAGCAGAGGAGATCAGCAGAGGACCTTCCTGACACACACAACAAGCAGTCCTGATGGGAGTTGTAGTGCAGAGTCCGTGCAGTACAGGGGCTCCTGCTAGGAGGACCTACCTTGGGTGTGGCAGATCTTTCAGACGGGGGCAGCATTTCCGGGGTGAGGGACTGAGGAGGGTCAATGCCCTTCACAAGCTTCTGATTCATGAGATGAAAAGACAACGCAAACTGCTCTTTACTCAGTTTCCCGCAGTCTCTGGTGTCGCACAACGACCTGCAAAAAAACCACAAAAACACAACATGTTTCATAAGAAAATGGAAAATCAACTTTAGTTTTCTGTAAAAGATCCTAAACACCCTCCTACTCGCCCGGCCCCACTTTCATTGGAATTTGTGTATTTTAACGCTATAACGCTCGGTTACACTAATTTTTTTCCTGCCAAGGGTTAACAGTGCGATGATAGCTCATTTTGCACGGGAACCGCTCAGAGGCTCAGTGGTTAGCACGGGAACCGCACAGAGGCTCAGTGGTTAGCACGGAACCCGCAGGCTCAGTGGTTAGCACGGGAACCGCACAGAGGCTCAGTGGTTAGCACGGGAACCGCACAGAGGCTCAGTGGTTGAGGGAAAAACCGCACAGAGGCTTGGTTACCCGGGAACCCGCACAAGGCTCGTGGTTAGCCGGGAACCGACAGAGGCCGGGGTTTGGCACGGAACCCGCACAAGGCTCATGGTTGGCAGGGGAACCGCACAGAGGCTCGGGGGGCAGGGGAACCCCGACAGGCTAGTGGTTGGCACGGGAACCGCAAAAGGGCTCTGATGATCACGGGGAACCCACGAGCTCTTTTGGGTTGATCACGGAACCGCACGAGGCCTCAGTGGTTTGCACGGGAACCGACGAGGCTCAGGGGTTTGCACGGGAAGCACAGGGGGCTCATGGTTACCCGGGGAAACCGCACGGCTCATGGTTACACGGGAACCGCACAGAGGCTCAGTGGTTAGCACGGGAACCGCACAGAGGCTCAGTGGTTAGCACGGGAACCGCACAGAGGCTCAGTGGTTAGCACGGGAACCGCACAGAGGCTCAGTGGTTAGCAGGGGAACCGCAAGAGGCTGTTTTTGGAAAAGGGGGAACCACAGAGGCTCAGTGGTTGGCACGGGAACCGCACAGAGGCTCAGTGGTTGGCACGGGAACCGCACAGAGGCTCAGTGGTTGGCACGGGAACCGCACAGAGGCTCAGTGGTTGGCACGGGAACCGAAAAAGGCCAGTGGTTGGGCAGGGGAACCGCACAGGGGCTCAGGGGTTTTGGAGGGAAAACCGCAAAAGGGGCTCAGTGGTTCAGGGGAAACCGCACAGAGGCCATGGGTTGGCAGGGGGAAACCGCACAAGGCCAGGGGTTTTGGCCCGGGGAACCGCACAGAGGCCGTGGTTGGCAGGGGAACCGCACAGAGGCTCATGGTTGGCAGGGGAACCGCACAGGGGCCCAGTGTTTGGCACGGAAGCACAGAGGCTGTGGTTAGCAGGGGGAACCCACAATGCCCGGGGTTTAGCACGGGAACGCACAAGGCCAGGTTAGCACGGAAACCGCACAGAGGCTCAGTGGTTGCAAAGGGAACCGCACAGAGGCTCGTGGTTACAGGGGGAACCGCACAGAGGCTCGGGTGGTTCCCGGGGGAAAACCCGCACAGAGGCCAGGTTACACGGAACCGCACGGGGCTCAGGGGTTACACGGAAACCGCACAGGGCTCAGGGGTTTAGCAGGGAAACCGCACAGAGGCCAGTGGTTAGCAGAGAACCGCACGAGGCTCTGTTAGCACGGGAACCGCAAGAGGCTCAGTGGTTAGCAGGAACCGCAAAAGGGGCTCAGGGGTTAAGCACGGGAACCGCAAAAGGGCTCATGGTTAGCAGGGGAAAACCGCACAAGGCTCAGGGGTTTTACACGGGCCCGAAAGAGGCTCAGTGGTTACAGGGGGGAACCCGCACAGAGGCTCAGTGGTTAGCCCCGGGAACCGCCAGGGGTCGGGGTTTTGGGCAGGGGAAACCCGCACAAGGCTCAGGGGTTTTAACAGGGTGCAGCACGGGGGTCAGGGGTTTAAACACGGGCAGCACGGGGCCAGTGGTTACACGGTAAAACGGGGCTCAGTGTTTGAACGTGTAGCCCGGGGGCTCAGTGGTTAGCACAGGTGCCTTTGGCTCGTTTTACACAGTGTAGCACGGGGGCTCAGTGGTTACACAGTGAGCACGGTGGCTTGGTTTGCAGGGTGCAGCACGGTGGCTCAGGGGTTAACGGGGTGCAGCACGGGGGGCTATGGTTAAAAGGTCAGCACGGTGGTCAGGGTTAAAACACGTGCAGCATGGTGGTCTGGGTTACAGGGTTAGCAGGGTGGCTCAGGGGTTTAGCACGCGAGTTTTAGCTCCTGAAGTTTCTTGGCCTTGGCAATCATGCGACCCCCGCTGTCGAGAGGCTACCTGCCCACATATAACTGCCTTTAATGAGTGTTGTACAATATTTGGTAGGGAAGTCCGGGCCCCCCGCGACATTTTTGGCACCAGTCACCGTTCCTTTGTTGACCGGGCGGAGTGTCTAGAACACTTTATATATGTGGTATTGATATGGATATAAATTCTATGGTTCCATAAGGGTGATTTTAAGTTTGCAGTTTTTGAATGACCAGCACTTTCCATGAAGTTACAGCCAACCTGATCTATCCTCCTGTGCCCTTGCATTATTATTGTAGAAACCCAGCTTTTCATATAATTTGTCTTTCGTAAGCATCAATATACTTTTTTTGTTATAAGCGTAAAGGGCCGTGTCCAAACCATGTTTTTATTTAAATAAAAATTTTAAGAAAAAACCGCCGGTTTCTGTCAAGGCAGCAGAAACCATGACCGGATTCCATTATGATTATGTCATGCAAACTAACCAGAGCTTAAGAATAATTAGAGGCGTCTTTATTACTAATACTAAAATAACGGGTTATTTTTAATGAGGCTTGTAAAAAATGAATAATAAGGAAATTGTTCGTTGTGATTTATTGTTTTTGTCCATAAAATTAAAAAAAAGCACCTGTTTTGCTAAGTTGCTCCAACACTGAAGTTTTAAAAAATTTTTTGTCAAACTTTTAAATAAGGAAAAAAGGCTTCCCAACTTTTTGGGAAATGTTCTTTTTTTTGGGGAATTTATGTGCCGACTCTGGGTTCATTTATAATTTTGGGACACTGCAAAAAGCGGGAGATTTTTTTAAAGCCCCCATATTGTTAAAAAGGGGTTCTCCACTATCCTGGCACAATCACCGTAGTAAACCTGCCCCACTGAGCTTGAATTTTTACGTTTGAAGACCCGCCTTCTGTCGTGATTGGGAAAAGCTTCAGTGCAGCCCCCCTGTGTCGGCCCTCACGGGGCCCCCCCTGTGTGCGGCCCCCGCGGGGGCCCCCCCTTGTGCGGCCCCGCGGGCCCGCCCTTGGGCGGCTCCGGGCCCCCCCCTGTGTGCGGCCCTTTTCCGGGCCCCGTCTGTGCGCGGCCTCACGGGCCCCGTCTGTGCGCGGCCTCACGGGCCCCGTCTGTGCGCGGCCTCACGTGCCCCGTCTGTGGGCGGCCCCAGGGCCCCCCTTGTGGCGCCTCAAGGGGCCCCCTCGTGCGCGGCCCCCAGGGCCCGTCGTGCGCGGCTCCGGGGGCCCCCTCGTCGGGGCCCCCGGGCCCGTCTGTGGCGGCCTCACGGGCCCTCTGTGCGCGGCCCCGGTCCGTCTGTGTGCCCCCCCCCCCCCCCGGGCCCCTTGTGTGCGGCCTCACGGGTCCCGTCTGTGTGCGGCCCCCGGGGTCCCTCTGTGTGCGGCCTGACGAGCCCCGTCTGTGGGGGCCCTGACCCCCCTCTGGGGGGCGGCCCGACGAGCCCCGTCTGTGTGCGGCCCGACGAGCCCCGTTTATGTGCGGCCCGACGAGCCCCGTATATGTGCGCGGCCTGACGAGCCCCTGTGCGGGGGCCGCCCCGGCCCCCGTCTGTGCGGGCTGCGAGCCCCTCTGTGCGCGGCCTGACGGCCCCGTTTGCCGGCTGACGACCCCCCGTCGGGGGGGCCGACGAGCCCCGTCTGTGGCCCCTTTACGAGCCCGTCTGTGCGGGTGCGAGCCCGTCGGCGCGGCCTGACGACCCCCCGTCTGTGGGGGCCCCTGACACCCCGTCTGTGCGGGGCCCTGCGACCCCCGTCTTTGGCGGCCCTGCGAGCCCCGTCTGGGGGCGGCCTGACGAGCCCCGCCTGTGGGCGGCCTGACGAGCCCCGCCTGTGGGCGGCCTGACGAGCCCCGCCTGTGGGCGGCCTGACGAGCCCCGCCTGTGGGCGGCCTGACGAGCCCCGGCTGTGGGGCCCTAAACGACCCCTCTGTGCGGGCCTGAGGGCCCCGTTGGCGCGGGCCTGACGGCCCCTTGCGCGGCCTGACGAGCCCCGTCTGTGTGCGGCTGCACCCCTGCTGTGTGCGGCCTGAGGGCCCCCGTCGGTGTGGGGCCTACAAAACCCCAGATACATACAGAACTGTACTTACCAGACATGGGCCAGCAGGGCTGAGGGGAGTCCCGTCTTCAGGAAGATCTCTCGCACTTCTATCCCGGACACCAGGCCGTCTTGGTCTTTATCAAGTTTCAGGAAAATCTCGTCATATTTTGCCTTCTCTACATGTGACACGACCCACTAGGGGAGGACACGGGAGGAAGGGGACAAGCTCAGTGCACTCATCTCACTGGGTTACATTTGGTTGATGTTATAATCACATCTTCAAATGCAAATCAAAGGCATTTTCACAACTCAGACATAGACGGCAACACAGAGAAAGGTCATGAATGTATTATAGGTGGGGGTAACGCCTGTGGGCCCCGCACCCATCTCATTGAGAGCAGAGAGGTGGGCAAAACTCTCCCGCACACCCGTATAGGAGAATGGGAGAGTAGTGACCACCTCTCTGCTCTCAATGAGACTTTTGGGGGTTTGTTCCCGTGATAGGTGCAGGGCCCAGGGGTGGTTCCCGCACCTACCAGACATTTGAGGCGTATGGACAACAATGTCACTCAGCTGTACCTGAATATCCTACCCATAAGCCATAGATGTGTGAGATGGGAACACCCCTTTAAAATCATTATGGTGGAGGCACCTATCCGGTTTTAAGGTATCGATATGCCATGAACGCCTATGGTGGGAGCACCCCTTTAAATGCAATGGTATGCTCCACCTTAAAGGGCTGTTCCCATCTCACATCGGCATAAAAACCCCTTTTCTCAAGTTCTCCTTAACAGCTATAAATACATCAGCTGCCTATGTGACGGGCGTCGCCGCATCCCGACGGACTCCCCCTATGTGACGGGCGCCGCCGCATCCCGACGGACTCCCCCTATGTGACGGGCGCCGCCGCATCCCGACGGACTCCCCCCTATGTGAGGGGGCGCCGCCACATCCCAACGGACTCCCCCCTATGTGAGGGGGCGCCGCCGCATCCCGACGGACTCCCCCTATGTGAGGGGGCGCCGCCGCATCCCGACGGACTCCCCCTATGTGACAGGCGCCGCCGCATCCCGACGGACTCCCCCTATGTGACGGGCGCTGCCGCATCCCGACGGACTCCCCCTATGTGACGGGCGCCGCCGTATACCATTGGACTCCCCCTATGTGACGGGCGCCACCGCATCCCGACGGACTCCCCCTATGTGACGGGCGCCACCGCATCCCAACGGACTCCCCCTATGTGACGGGCGACGGCGCATCCCTACAGACTCACCCTATGTGACGGGCGTCGCCGCATCCCAACGGACTCCCCCTATGTGACGGGCGCCGCCGCATCCCGACGGACTCCCCCTATGTGACGGGCGCCGCCGCATCCCAACGGACTCCCCCTATGTGACGGGCGCCGCCGCATCCCGACGGACTCCCCCTATGTGACGGACGCCGCCGCATCCCAACGGACTCCCCCTATGTGACGGGCGCCGCCGCATCCCAACGGACTCCCCCTATGTGACAGGCGCCGCCGCATCCCAACGGACTCCCCCTATGTGACAGGCGCCGCCATATCCCATTAGACTCCCCCTATGTGACGGGCGCCGCCGCATCCCAACGGACTCCCCCTATGTGACAGACGCCGCCGCATCCCGACGGACTCCCCCTATGTGACGGGCGCCGCCGCATCCCAACGGACTCCCCCTATGTGACGGGCGCCGCCGCCTCCCGACAGACTCCCCCTATGTGACGGGCGTCGCCGCATCCCAACGGACTCCCCCTATGTGACGGGCGTCGCCGCATCCCGACTGACACCCCCTCTGTGACTGGCGACGCCGCATCCCAACGGACTCCCCCTATGTGACGGACGCCGGCGCATCCCAACGGACTCCCCCTATGTAACGGGCGCCGCCGCATCCCAACGGACTCTCCTTATGTGACTGGCGACGCCGCATCCCTACGGAATCCCCCTATGTGACGGGCGCCGCCGTATCCCGTTGGACTCCCAATGGTGTTTTGTGCCATCTCGGTCTCACCTGAGTCACCGGAGCTTTCGTGGGCAGAATTCCTACAGGTGGCAATGAGTGCCGCGGCTCTTTAGAGGGTGGCATTGGCAGAGGTGGGATGATTGGCAATGATGACGGAGGTCCCAATGTTTTCCTTTTGGATGGTGGCACCAGTGCAGGAGGTAAAACCATAGGAACAGGCTCCTTCTCTAATGCAGAATACACCAGGAACATAGCCTGGAAGGGAAAGTGCAGAGTGTCAGAGACCGGATATGTGCACAGTGTATGAGAGAGAAGCCTTAAAGGGGTAGTCTCACTACAGGGATCGCTGCTGCTTTTTATGTTAAAGATCTTGCAAAAACAAGTCCCTTTGCAATATGTGTCCATTAACGGTGTCCGACCTATTCCTAGATATCCCCTCTTGTATGGGCTGCCTCAGCTCCTAAGGTCGATATAGCTTTAGACCTGTTGGATCTCTCCCAATAGGCTGCCAGTGCTGGTTGCTATAGCTACAGACCTGTGTGATCTCTCCTGATAGGCTGCCAGCACTGGTTGCTATAGCTACAGACCTATTCAATCTCTCCTGATAGGCTGCCAGCACTGGTCGCTATAGCTACAGACCTGTTCAATCGCTCCTGATAGGCTGCCAGTACTGGTTACTATAGCTACATACCTGTGTGATCTCTCCTGATAGGCTGCCAGCACTGGTTGCTATAGCTACAGACCTTGTAAGTAAAGCCAGTAAACACTGAATTAAAAAAAGAAACCAAGACAACAAAACGGAGGTGAGATGAATCGATGCAGTGAGACGACCCCTTTAATGCCTGGAAGAGTCTAGAAGCTCCAGGCTACAAAAGAGGACAATGCTGGGGGATTGGGAATGTAGGGGATATTATAACATAGGGAACACAACTTTAGATATTGCGTATGTTAGTAGTAAATACGTCCTTCTTTTGGCACAATGGATCCTTGTATCTGCACCATCCTACAGCTGTCAGTGCATGCTGGGAGTGGTAGGCTCACAAGAGTGGGAGAGCCAGATGTTGAAGACCACAGGTATAGCCAAGGTGGTGCATCCAACGGTCACTGGCGGTGGGCGGAGGAGGGGGCCAAACCAGAACTTTACACAAGTCTTTATTAATAAGGGAAACAAAAAAATAACATTTTCCCCTTTTTTATAGCAGAAAGCAGCTCTGAGTTTTAGGGTCCTCGGGGACAGTTTCGACAGTCAGTATTTTTTTTGTATATTTTTTTACTTTCTGGTGCGTTTCATGAGATCAAAAAAAGACCTTGGGGGGGGGGGGGGGGGAAATTTTTTAATATTGAATAAAAAAAAAAAAATGTATTGACCATTTGCCCTGTAGCTGATATATTAGACTTCAGCACTGACTGCAGAGTTAATAGGGGTTTGCTGAGACCCGGCAGCTATCTGACAGTAATAGGATGTAAATTATATAGTGTGTCTTATAAGATGTGATATAGAAATTAGTATCTTATGTCTCATTAGTATACTTTGTATCCAGTCTATATAAGACATATGTATATAGAATGTATCAAGTATAATCACTGTATTTGCTGTGTGTGAGGACAGCTGTCATCCCAATAGGGTCTATTTCTGCTCACAGTGTTTGACCTTGGTGACCCCTGCTTGACTGCTCAGTAGTTCAAAGCTGATAATATTACACCACTGACGATCACATCTTTCTCCCCCCCCCCCACTGTACTGATCAGAAGCTGATACTATTACATAATGCACAGCTATTCTCATACCTTCCCCATGTATGGATGATCAGTTAATTGTGAAGTCTCTGGTAAAGCTGACTAAACCACCTTAGACATAAGAGATGCCATGTTTTGGCATCCTGAGCGGTAAGGGAGACAGCTCTGACTAGTATAAAAAGGCTTGCGGTACCAGTGAGAGCAGAGCCTCGGCTGGGGCATGACCTGGCGCCCAGCGACACCTGTGTCATCGGACAAAATGGGTTGTACTTTTGAGGGTACAACAAGGGGCCCCGTTTCACTGTGTGCGAGAACTACGCATTGATAACATCTGTAACTGCTAGCTAAGTATTATTCTATTCTATCTTAATTTTATTTCTCTATTTATGTAATAAACCTTTCATTTTTTATACATTCTGCCTAATTGTAATTAATTTCTTGCTCGCCAATCAATCACCCGCTTACACTGACGCTGGCAACCACGCGATCGACGAGGGCAGATGGCCTCCTGCCGACCTGTAGATGTTGCAGGGAAATGATGAAAATAGGGATTTGATCAAATCATGGAAAATGTTAATATAACAACTCTGTGGGGGGATTTCCCTAAAAAAAAAGTCGGTCATTTGATCAAAGCCCTGAACTGTTTTACTGAAAAGATGGAATTTGATCAAATCCCCATTGTATACACAGCACTCACTGCATACACAGCACTCAATGAGCCTCATGTATATATATACATGAGGCTCTTTGAGTGCTGTGTATACAGTGAGCCGGAAGGCAGGGATCATTAGAACAGTCCCTGCCTTCTCTTTGGAGAGCTTGGCAGTCCCTGACAGCCGGCTCTCCGCTCCCGCAGCTGCACAGTCTCTGCAGAGTTGTATGCCGACCTTCAAGACGTAAGTCGGCATACAACTGGCAGCGTCAAGTATATTTATATATATCTCTCTCTGTACATCCGCTCTTTCCTAACGCTCCCCAATCATTACAAAAGTGCATATAATACTCACCACAGCAAACTCATCGCGGTCCAGTAATCCGTCATGATCGATGTCGCTGAGCTCCCAGACCTTGCAAGGAGAGGGGGAAGAAAGGGACATAAAATGTACAGTAGCAATATAGAGACGACCACAACGAAGAAAGCCCTCAGGACAGAGCATCACTCACGCGGCCCAGGACCTCCACCGGGAGCTTGGAGTTGAGCAGCACCGGCTTCACCTTGTCCCCAGACAGGAATCCGTTCACAGGGCTCAGGCTGTCGAATATGGCGTCATACTTGGCCTTTTCTTCAGGCTGCAACAGAAAGCAGAACATAACTCACCCACTACTGACCGGTCATTACCCCTCCCAGATTCTCCTCTCCCATAGAACACGCGGGTGTGAATACTATTGCTGTTATTCTACAAATTGTACCGCTTTATTTTTAATGAAACATTACGCTGGATTTTTATACAATTTTTTTTTTTTTTTAAAGTAAAATGAAAATAGTTTTAAAAAATCAATTTTTCATATATTTTTTAAATTATTAATCTTTTATATGTAGGTGAAATGAAGGTTTAGAGTTATCGGTGGTCGGGCTAAAAGTAGCAGTGTCTTCTTGCTCTTTAAAACACAATTATATTTTCTGTCTGTCTTCCCCCTCCCCCCCCTGTAGAAGACAAATTAGCCCCAGTTACAGAGGAATGCAGCCCCCCACCCCCCCAGCAGCTCCTGCAGTTACAGAGGAATGCAGGCCCCGGCACTGACTGCAGAGCAGATCTGTATCTGATAAGACCCAGCAGCTCCTGCAGTTACTGGAGGATATGGCCCCCAGCACTGACTGCAGAGCTGATCTGTATTGAAAAGACCAGCAGTCCTGCATTTACTGGGAGGTACAGCCCCGACAGTGACTGCAGAGCTGATCTGTATTGATAAGCCCAGCGCCCTGCGTTATGGGAGGATCACCCCCCGGAAGTGACTGCAGAGCTGATCTGTTTGTTAAGACCCAGCGTCCTTCAGTTACTGGGAGGATCACCCCCCGGGCCGACTGAAAGGCTGATCTGTATTGAAAAGGGACCAGCAGCCCCGAGTTACTGGGGAACACCCCCCGACGTGACTGCAGAGTGATCTGTATCTGATAAGACCCAGCGCTCCTGCAGTTACTGGGAGGATCACCCCCCGACAGTGACTGCAGAGCTGATTGTTTGTAAGACCCAGCAGTCCTTCATTTACGGGGAGGTACAGCCCCGGCATGACTGCGAGCTGATTGTATTAAAAGACCCAGCAGCCCTCAGTTACAGGGAGGATACACCCCCCACTGATGAGAGCGGTTGTATTGATAAGCCCCAGAGCCCCCTGCAGTTATTGGAGGATAAGCCCCGACCTGACTGCGACTGACTTATTGAAAAAGACCCAGAGCCCCTGCAGTTATGGGGGGATAAAACCCGGCTCTGACTGCAGAGCTATTGTATTGAAAAAGGGACCCAGCGCCCCTGCATTATGGGGGTACACCCCCCGGCACGGACTGCAGATGATCTGTATCTGATAAGACCCACCCGTCCTGAGTTACAGGAGGATACAGCCCCGACATACTGCAGAGCTGATCTGTTCTGAAAAACCCCAGCAGCTCCTGCAGTTACAGGGAGGATACAGCCCCAGCATAGCAGGCTGATCTGTTTTGATAAGCCCCAGCCCTGCAGTTACTGGGGGTACAGCCCCGGCATGACTCAGAGTGATCTGTTCTGATAAACCCAGCACCCCCTGCAGTTCAGGAGGATACCCCCCCGGGCACTGATGCAGAGCTGATCTGTATTGATAAGACCAGCACCCCCTGCAGTTACATGGAGGATACACCCCCTGGCACTGACTGCGCTGATCTGTATCTGTTAGCCCCAGCAGTTTGCGTTATGGGGGGATACAGCCCCGGCATGATGCAGAGCTGATCTGTATTGATAAGCCCCAGCAGTCCTGCGGGGTTCCCGGGGAACACCCCCCGGAATATCAGAGCTGATCTGTATCTGATAAGCCCCGCGTCCTGCATTACGGAGGTACAGCCCCCCCGGCAATGATGAAGAGGATCTGTATCTGATAAGACCACCCGCCCTGCAGTTACAGGGGGGATAAACCCCCTGGATGACTGCAGAGCTGATCTGTATCTGATAAGCCCCCAGCAGCCCTGCAGTTACGGGGATAAAAGCCCCCGCACTGATGAGATGATCTGTATCTGATAAGACCCAGCAGCCCCTGCAATTACAGGGAGGATAAGCCCCCGACACTGACTGCAGAGCTGTCTGTATTGATAAGACCCAGCAGCCCCTGCAGTTAATGGGAGGAAAACCCCCCCCGACAGACTGAGAGCTGACTGTATTGAAAAGCCCCAGGTCCCGAGTTCCAAGGGAGGTACAGCCCCACACGACTGCAGAGCGATCTGTATCTGATAAGACCCCAGCTCCTGCAGTTAAAGGGAGGATACAGCCTCGGACGACTGCGAGCTGATCGTATCTGATAAGACCAGAGCTCCTGCATTTTAAGGGAAGGATACAGCCCCGGCACGGGCTGCAAGCTGATTTTATTGATAAGACCCAGCAGCTCTGCATTACGGGAGGATACAGCCCGCACTGCTGCAGGTGATCTGTATCTGATAAGCCCCAGCAGCTTGCATTTACTGGAGGTACAGCCCAGACTGACTCAGAGTGATCGTATCTGATAAGACCCAGAGCCCCGCTTTAAGGGGGGAAGCTGGGCACGGGATGCAGAGGATCTGTATCTGATAAGACCAGCAGCTCCTGAGTTATGGGAGGATACACCCCCCGACACTGACTGCAGATGATCTGTATTGTAAGACCCACGCTCCTGCATTTAAGGGAGGATACCCCCCCGACACTGCTGCAGAGCTGATCTGTTATGATAAGCCCCGCAGCTCCTTCAGTTACTGGGAGGATACAGCCCCCATGACAGCAGAGTGATTGTATCTGAAAGCCCCAGCACCCCGCAGTTCAGGAAGGATACACCCCCCGGGGCATGACTGCAGAGTGATCTGTATCTGATAAGCCCATCTGCCCCTGCAGTTACAGGGAGGATACAGCCCCCGGCACTGACTGCAGGCTATCTGTAATCTGATAAGACCCGAGCTCCGCAGTTAAGGGGGGATACAGCCCCGGCACTGACTGCAGAGCTGACTGTTTTGATAAGACCCAGCAGCTCTGCAGTTAGGGGGGATAAGCCCCGGGCATGACTGCAGAGTGATCTGTATTGATAAGAAGCGTCCTGCAGTTACAGGAGGATACAGCCCCGGCATGACTGCAGGTTGATCTGTATTGATAAGCCCAGCAGTCCTGCGTTACGGGGGGGGATAAAGCACCGGCTTACTGCAGAGTGATCTGTATTGAAAAGACCAGCAGCTCCTGCAGTTAAGAGAGGATACAGCCCCCCACTGACTGCAGAGCTGATCTGTTTTGATAAGCCCCACAGCTCTGTGTTCGGGGAGGATCAGCCCCTGGCACTGACTCAGAGTGATCTGTTCTGATAAGCCCCGCTGCCCCTGATTTAAGGAGGATCAGCCCCGGCATGACTGCAGAGTGATCTGTTTGAAAAGCCCCAGCGCCCTGCAGTTAGGGGGGGGAACAGCCCCCGGCACTGATCCCAGGTGTCTGTATTGAAAAGCCCCAGCAGCTGTGCAGTTACAGGGAATAAGCCCTGGCACTGATGCAGAGCTGATCTGTATCTGAAAAGCCCAGCAGCCCCTGTAGTTACAGGGAGGATAAAGCCCCCGGAACTGACTGCAGAGTGTCTGTATCTGATAAGCCCCAGGTCCTGTAGTTACAGGGAGGATACAGCCCCGGAATGACTGCAGAGTGCTGTATCTGTTTAAGCCAGCGCCCCTGCTTTAAAGGGAGGATACACCCCCCGGGGGACTGATGGAGCTGATCTTTTCCTGATAAGACCGCGCTCCTGCAGTTACAGGGGGATACCCCCCCACACTGACTGCAGGTGGCTGTATCTGAAAAGACCCCAGCAGCCCCTGCAGTTACAGGGAGGATACAGCTCCCGGCACTGATTGCAGAGCTGATTGTATTGAAAGCCCACCAGCTCTGCAGTTACAGGGGGAAACCCAGCCCCCGGCATGACTGCGAGCTGATTGTATTCTTAAGACCCAGCAGCCCCTGCGTTACAGGGGGGGATACACCCCCGGGCATGACTGCAGGTGACTGTATTGTAAGCCCCACCCGCCCCGCATTTACTGGAGGATACCCCCCCCAGCCTGTGGAGCTGATCTGTTTCTGATAAGCCCCAGCAGTTCTGCAGTTACGGGGAGGTAAGCCCCCAGAAACTGATGCAGGCTATCTGTATCTGATAAGGGACCCAGCAGCCCCCTGCAGTTACGGGGGGGATGCAGCCCCCAGCACTGCTGCAGAGCTGATCTGTTCGATAAGATCAGCAGTCCGAGTTACAGGGGGGTAAGCCCCCGGCAAATGACTGCGAGTGATTGTATCTGATAAGCCCACGCTCCTGCAGTTATGGGAGGTAACCCCGGGGGACGATGCAGAGCTGATCTGTATTGATAAGACCAGCGTACTCTTTTTCAGGGAGGATCCAGCCCCCGGCACTGACTGCAAGTGATCTGTATCTGATAAGCCCCAGCGCTCTAGTTACAGGAGGATCAGCCCCCGGCATGACTGCAGAGCTGTCTTATCTGATAAGCCCAGCAGCTCCTGCAGTTATGGAGGATACCCCCCCGGCATGACTGCAGAGTGATCTGTATTGAAAAGACCAGCCCCTCCTGCTTTAAAGGGGAGGATACACCCCGGGGGACTGACTGCAGAGCTGATCTGTATCTGAAAAGACCCAGGTCTGCATTTTACAGGAGGATACACCCCCCGGCATGACTGCAGAGTGATCTGTATTGATAAGACCCAGCGTTCCTGCGTTACAGGGAGGTAACCCCCCGGGACTGACTGCACTTGCCCCCTGCACCGATCAGTGGCCATTTTTGTCACGTATTGTTCCACCAACATTACTGCTGAGTGATGTGAACAGTGATGATAGCGGAGCGGCAGCAGAACGCCGAGGTCACCGACACCGCAATCAATATGAACAGTGCAAGGTTCCGACACCGCGACAGTCGCATTGAAAGCTTTCTAGGAACATTTCAGAAAATAATCAGCATCATAAAAAATGATAACCACCAGTGTGCACAGAGCGCGCGGTGTGAATACAACCCGAGCCAAGGGAAGGGTACAGGAACATCAAATAAGTGCACAATACTTTGGGAGGGGTTATGTGAGGCTCACCTTCACAGCCCCGGCAAAGCCCACAGAAACCCGGAGCAGGTCAAGGGGGGGGACTTGCCAATGTGTGTAGAGGGAGACAGAGGACACGGTTATATCAGGGAGCGATAAGAGGGAACGACTGCAGCGAACAAGGGCGCGTGGGTGAGTTCCCAGTACAGGGGAGCGCTGTGTTCTCCATTCTGCTCTATGGGATTCCCAGTACAGGGGGCGCTGTGTTCTCCATTCTGTTCTATGGGAGTTCCCAGTACAGGGGAGCGCTGTGTTCTCCATTCTGTTCTATGGGAGTTCCCAGTACAGGGGAGCGCTGTGTTCTCCATTCTGTTCTATGGGAGTTCCCAGTACAGGGGAGCGCTGTGTTCTCCATTCTGTTCTATGGGAGTTCCCAGTACAGGGGAGCGCTGTGTTCTCCATTCTCCTCTATGGACGTTCCCAGTACAGGGGAGCGCTGTGTTCTCCATTCTCCTCTATGGGAGTTCCCAGTACAGGGGAGCACTGTGTTCTCTCCATTCTGTTCTATGGGAGTTCCCAGTACAGGGGAGCGCTGTGTTCTCCATTCTGTTCTATGGGAGTTCCCAGTACAGGGGAGCGCTGTGTTCTCCAGTCTGTTCTATGGGAGTTCCCAGTACAGGGGAGCGCTGTGTTCTCCATTCTCCTCTATGGGAGTTCCCAGTACAGGGGAGCGCTGTGTTCTCCATTCTCCTCTATGGGAGTTCCCAGTACAGGGGAGCGCTGTGTTCTCCATTCTGTTCTATGGGAGTTCCCAGTACAGGGGAGCGCTGTGTTCTCCATTCTCCTCTATGGGAGTTCCCAGTACAGGGGAGCGCTGTGTTCTCCATTCTATTCTGTTCTAACAGAACAGAATGGAGAGTCCTGTAAGTTTTTGTACAGACAGCAGCTGCACAGAAGAGCGATATGCTTCCGCAGTATTTTAACCAGGCGTCATATTGATCTATTTCTCTAAGTTTCTGCAATCCCCAGTATAAACAGGAATCAACAGGAGTCTCTTACAAATCGGGGCGGGGGCACCACCTTCTTGAGGCTGCCGGGCGACACTTCCATCCCATTCTGAGCACAGGCCACGAGCTGCAGAGCCGCAAAGAATTCCTGAAGGACGAAAAGCAAACAGTGTTACATCGAGGCGGCGGCGCGGCGCACAAATATTTACGGCAGAGGCCGAGATACGCCCGGGCCATTAGTGCAGTCACGGGCGCCGCCAGCTCCAGGACTAGGAACTCAAACAAAGCATTGCCGGGAGGAATCAATCAAGATCCGGCAGAGGCAGAGCGCGGAGACACAGGGGCGCACATCGCCCGGCGAGAGAGGAGGGCTGTCCGCAGAGTGACACGTCCCAAAAACTCAGCGCAAACCAGACGACGGCCGGACGTCCCTGGGAGGAAGGTCGGAGATTTGGGCACTTTGGGCGACATGTATGATTTATGGGGCCCAGGAGCCATTTTCTTTGCGCACATTAGTCGTGTAGAAAGCGCCTGAATCTATGAGCCTGTTCCCCTGCCGGCCATAGATTTAGCGCTTTCTAGCTACAAAGCGACACTTCAGGCTCAGGTAAACCCCTTGTAAAGTGCTCTCCCTGTCCCAGCAGTAATGGCCGGGATTTGCAGCACTGAAGCTATAAATGTGCAGCTTCATAGTTGTAGTGCCCCCGCCTCCAGCGCCCCCCGAAATCAGGCGCATTACAAAGCGCTGCGGGCGCCGCATAATGCGCCTGATACTGGAGGGCGCCTGGTTACAAATAGAGCAGACGGGGCCGCACCAGTTTCCAGGCTGAAAAGAGACCAGACATCTGCCGCAGCCCCGTTCATACGTCGCCCTTTGTGTAGCATAAACCCCCGACTACTGCACATATCACAGCGACCTCTCCGAGACGGTAAACCAGCATAGATAGGATATGCCATCAACTTCAGATAGGGGCCTCCACCTCTGGGCCCTGCATCTATCTAAGGAACAGGCCCCTGAAAGTGTCAGCTCTGAATCAAGATCTGGTCAGGCTTAAGAACAACTCTCCATTCTGTTCTATAGGAGTTCCCAGTACAGGGGAGCACTGTGTTCTTCATTCTGTTCTATGGGAATTCCCAGTACAAAGGAGCACTGTGTTCTCCATTCTGTTCTATGGGAGTTACCAGTACAGGGGTGCGCTGTGTTCTCCATTCTGTTCTATGGGAGTTCCCAGTACAGGGGAGCGCTGTTTTCCATTCTGTTCTATGGGTATTCCCAGTCCAGGGGAGCGCTGTGTTCTCTCCATGCTGTTCTATGGGAGTTCCCTGAACAGGGGAGCGCTGTGTTCTCCATTCTGTTCTATGGGAGTTCCCAGTAAAGGGGAGCGCTGTGTTCTCCATTCTGTTCTATGGGAGTTCCCAGTACAGGGTAGCGCTGTGTTCTCCATTCTGTTCTATGGGAGTTCCCAGTACAGGGGAGCTCTGTGTTCTCCATTCTGTTCTATGGGAGTTCCCAGTACAGGGAGTGCTGTGTTCTCCATTCTCCTCTATGGGAGTTCCCAGTACAGGGGAGCGCTGTGTTCTCCATTCTCCTCTATGGGAGTTCATAGTACAGGGGAGCTCTGTGTTCTCCATATTGTTCTATGGGAGTTCCCAGTACAGGGGGGCGCTGTGTTCTCCATATTGTTCTATGGGAGTTCCCAGTACAGGGGAGCGCTGTGTTCTCCATTCTCCTCTATGGGAGTTCCCAGTACAGGGGAGCGCTGTGTTCTCCATTCTCCTCTATGGGAGTTCCTAGTACAGGGGAGCTCTGTGTTCTCCATTCTGTTCTATAGGAGTTCCTAGTACAGGGGAGCTCTGTGTTCTCCATTCTGTTCTATAGGATTTCCTAGCACAGGGGAGCGCTGTGTTCTCCATTCTGTTCTATGGGAGTTCCCAGTACAGGGGAGTGCAGTGTTCTCCATTCTGCTGTATAGGAGATCCTAGTACAGGGGAGCGCTGTGTTCTCCATTCTGTTCTATAGGAGTTCCTAGTACAGGGGAGTGCAGTATTGGGCCGTACTCAGAGCTATTGTAGAACAGAATGAAGAGTTCTGCGCAAGCCTGACCGCATCTCCGTTCTGAGCTGACACTTTTAGGGGCCCGTTCCTTAGACAGATGCAGATCAGGAGACAGAAAAAAGGACCCGGCGCACGTGCTGGATAAAAGCCCAAGCTATAGGCTTGTAATGTTAAAATAGTATTTATTCTTAAAAAATGCAACAGATTAATCTCGCATCATTAAAAACAAAACATACTATAGTTAACTATAGTTGTTTTGTTTTTAATGATGCGAGATTAATCTCTTGCATTTTTTAAGAATAAATACCATTTTAACATTACAAGCCTATAGCTTGGGCTTTTATCCAGCACGTGCGCCGGGTCCTTTTTTCTGTCTCCTGATCAGCGTCTATCTCCCACCGGTCCACGGAGGGGAGTTCTGGAGACCTGCGGCTGCCGTACTAAGGGCTACGGAATATAAATAGCCCTGTAAGTGCTTATGAGTGTTGTGCCTCTAAACTAAAAGCGCAACACCTAAAGGTGAGAATCCAATTTTAATCAATATATAGTGCTGTTCCATACAGTATAACACGATTGTGCGCCCCCTCTCTCTCCTTTTTCTTTCCTGCAAACGTTTAGACAGATGCAGGGCCCAGAGGTGGAGGCCGCAACTATCAGAGTTTAGGCGTATCCCAGCGATATAATACCAAAGTCTATGGTGGTTACATCCCTTTAATGCCTTACAGTTTTCAGGATCTCTGCTTGCCGTCACTGTACAGTAACCTCCAGAGGAAAGAAATCCAGTCATGTGTTAAAGGGGTTGTCCAGATTCAGGGTGGGTATAAAACATTTAAGGGGTCGTCTCACTCCAGGGATCACTGCTGCTTTTTAAAGATCTTGCAAAAACAAGCCACTTTGCAATATGTGTCCATTACCAGTGTCCTTCCTATTCCTAGATATCCCCTCTTGTATGGGCTGCATCAGCTCCTCAGGTCACTATAGTTACAGACCTGTTCCATCTCTCCTGATAGGCTGCCAGCACTGGTCACTATAGCTACAGACCTGTGTGATCTCTCCTGATAGGCTGCCAGTGCTGGTCGCTATAGCTACAGACCTGTGTGATCTCTCCTGATAGGCTGTCAGCACTGGTCACTATAGCTACAGACCTGTGTTATCTCTCCTGATAGGCTGCCAGCACTGGACGCTATAGCTACAGACTTGTGTGATCTCTCCTGATAGGCTTCCAGCGCTGGTTGCTATAGCTACAGACTTGTGTGATCTCGCCTGATAGGCTGCCAGCACTGGTCTCTTTAGCTACTTACTTGTGTGATCTCGCCTGATAGGCTGCCAGCACTGGTCGCTATAGCTACAGACCTGTGTGATCTCGCCTGATAGGCTGCCAGCACTGGTCGCTATGGCTACAGACCTGTGTGATCTCGCCTGATAGGCTGCCAGCACTGGTTGCTATAGCTACAGACGTGTGTGATCTCTCCTGATAGGCTTCCAGCGCTGGTCACTATAGCTCCAGACCTGTGTGATCTCTCCTGATAGGCTGCCAGCACTGGTCTCTATATCTATAGACGTGTGTGATCTCTCCTGATAGGCTGCCAGCGCTGGTTGCTATAGCTACAGACCTGTGTGATCTCGCCTAATAGGCTGCCAGCGCTGGTCACTATAGCTACAGACCTGTGTGATCTCTCCTGATAGGCTGCCAGCACTGGTTGCTATAGCTACAGACCTGTGTGATCTCACCTGATAGGCTGCCAGTGCTGGTCGCCATAGCTGCAGACCTGTGTGATCTCACCTGATAGGCTGTCAGCACTGGTTGCTATAGCTACAGACCTGTGTGATCTCGCCTGATAGGCTGCCAGCACTCGTCGCTATAGCTACAGACCTGTGTGATCTCTCCTGATAGGCTACCAGCACTGGTCGCTATAGCCACAGACTTGTGTGATCTCTCCTGATAAGCTGCCAGTACTGGTTGCTATAGCTACAGACCTGTTTGATCTCTCCTGATAGGCTGCCAGCGCTGGTCAATATAGCTACAGACCTGTGTGATCTCTTCTGATAGGCTTACAGCGCTGGTGGCTATAGCTACAGACCTGTGTGATCTCTTCTGATAGGCTGCCAGCACTGGTCGCTATAGCTACAGACCTGTGTGATCTCGCCTGATAGGCGGCCAGCGCTGGTGGCTATAGCTACAGACCTGTGTGATCTCGCCTGATAGGCTGCCAGCACTGGTTGCTATAGCTACAGACCTGTGTGATCTCGCCTGATAGGCTGCCAGCACTGGTTGCTATAGCTACAGACCTGTGTGATCTCGCCTGATAGGCTGCCAGCACTGGTCACTATAGCTACAGACCTGTGGGATCTCTCCTGATAGGCTGTCAGCACTGGTTGCTATAGCTACAGACCTGCTCGATCTCTCCTGATAGGCTGCCCGCACTGGTCACTATAGCTACAGACTTGTGTGATCTCTTCTGATAGGCTTACAGCGCTGGTGGCTATAGCTACAGACCTGTGTGATCTCTCCTGATAGGCTGCCAGCGCTGGTTGCTTTAGCTACAGACCTGTGTGATCTCTCCTGATAGGCTGCCAGCACTGGTCACTATAGCTACAGACTTGTGTGATCTCTCCTGATAGGCTGCCAGCACTGGTCGCTATAGCGACAGACCTGTGTGATCTCTCCTGATAGGCTGCCAGCACTGGTTGCTTTAGCTACAGACCTGTGTGATCTCTCCTGATAGGCTGCCAGCACTGGTCGCTATAGCTACAGACCTGTGTGATCTCGCCTGATAGGCTGCCAGCACTGGTCACTATAGCTACAGACCTGTGTGATCTCTCCTGATAGGCTGCCAGCGCTGGTTGCTTTAGCTACAGACCCGGCTTCTGCTGCAGCCCAGTGGAAGCCTGTAAACACGTCCCTGAATTCAAAATGGAACCAAGAAAACAGGACTGAGGTAAGAAGAGGCAATGTAGTGAGACAACCCTTTTAACTATCGAATACAATGCCCCAGACTCTTCAGGTGGGGTCCGGTCGCCTCTTTACCCATCTACATGTATCGGGGGCTGCGCTCCATTCACTTCCCATCTTTACTAAACAAGCTATGTTCCGGACTGAGCATATCTGCCTAACATCTCGTGCTAGCAGCGAAGTCCATCTGAAAACCTGCCGAATTAATTTATGCACATTTCCTCCACGTGCCGGCAATTGAAGTATCCTGCTTGCCACAATTCAAGATGCATTACTGTCTTACTAGCGGATCTGCGGCGATTGCCCTTCACGCGCTGCGCCGTGTCCCCCCCACCCCGGCGCGGCATGCATCGCCGTCATTCACCACATCTTACTCATGCTTGGTTCAGATTATTCCTTGTTTTGGCTGTTCGTGCTATCGCCAGAATCCCAAATCTGTAGAAGGGTGAGGAGAAGAGCTGGTCTAGCCACCGGCAGGGAATCACTGACAAGGAAGAACGGCCGAAGCAGCACCAGAACTTCCTCTGCGACCGGTCAGCCCGCTGAAAGCGGCCCGCGGCGGGGGGGGTGGAGTCAGGCCAACCAGACACCGCTTATAGGCAAAACAGCCTAGTAAGACAGACCCATGAAACCTCACCCAAACAGCGGGGAAGAATCTGAGTTGCGAACTCTTGCTCCCCACCGATGACAGCAAAGGCCTGCTAGTGGCCGCAGAGCAGAGGATTGAAAGGGCAGTCGATTGGGTTAAATAAGCTTCATAAGTGCAAAAAACATAGGAAAAGGAACTGGATCATAGTCCTATTTTATTGCCCCTGCTACATCAACAACACTAAAATAAGCAGTACAGGGCTCTAGCATTTCATACTTGGGTACTCAGCCAGCTTTTTATCTCTTTTTTTTATCTTATACTATAGTGTTACCTTGTCAGTTGTAATCCGTCTTGCCTGCTGACGATGGGCAGAATAAGGGATGACTGCCCAGGGAATGTAGATCTCTACATAACGGACGGCGTGTACAAGTCACTCGATAGTGAATGGTGGAATCCTGTCGTTATCTATAATATAGATTGGATTACTGTCAGCTGCGTTAATATCCTGCCACTGTTGATGAGGTTGACTGCAGGAAGTGATCTCTACAGAACAGAAAGGTATGTCAAGTCCTTATAGTGAGATGGTGGATCCCAGTCGTTATCTTATATATAGATGCTTACCTGTCAGGTGTAATCCCTGCCTGCCCTGAATGAGCGAGACTGCCAGGGAAGTGCATCTCTACAGAAACACGGAGAGTCTCAGGACTGTCAGTCTATAGAATGCAATGGTGCGATCCCCATATGTTATGCCGATATATTATAGGTTGTATAGTGCCTGCCATGCGTAAACACTGCTCTGTGATGATGAAAGACTTGCCAGGGAAGGTTGAATCTCTAACCAGAACAGGAGGTGCTGTGCAACTGAGGTGGTCAGTCTATCAGTCGAAGTGGTGATCCTGTTGATATATCTATATACTAGGGAGATGTCTACTCTGTCAGCAGTAAACAACTGTCAATGTGAATGAATGAATGGATGCAGGGAGGAGAAGTGATCTCTACAGAACAAGGATGTAGGGAATCCGGTGTCAGCTCATATTATAATGTAGGCTAAATTATGCCAGAGGAAAAAAACGCAGGCTTCGTCAGTCCTATTTCATAAATTATATATACACTCTTCGTGCCATGGAAAATTAGAAAAAAAAAACACGCCAAACACTCTTTAGAAATACGTCTCACACACAATACACTCTGTATGATACAAACCGTCTTGATCTAGGCACAGGACATCGTTCCCGTTTTCTCAGCAGCACTTGATAGAGTGAATCCGCAGAACGCACTCTGTAACAAGCGGGACTCTACCCGAACGCTGCAGCACTCCTCCCGTCTATCGCTCAATGCCGGGCGCCTCCGTGTGAGCCGTTACCTCCTGGGACCGTCGCTTACAGCTGTCATAATCAACAATTCCTAAATATTCTCAGATGTTCCTCCATTCAGGGAAGTAAATGATACCACGTCTGGTCACCGTCCTTAAGTAAAGAAGACTCGCAGGGAACATCCATCGATGAGCCACATGCAAGGCGACCCACCACTCCCACCGACCGTTGCCCCAACACCAAGTCCGGCAGCCCCGACTTCTTCAGGAACAGAGCAGCGTCTGCCAGCCAAGACGCTTCCCAGAGTTTTTGGACTCAACCTGAGAAAAAAAAACACTGAATCTTATTAAATGGATTTCAGACTCATTTAGAATCCGTGATGAGGGTGGGTGCCGTCCACCTCAACACTTAGAGATGAGTTTCCCCCGCCCCCTCCCCCCACCCCCACCCCCCCCGATCCTACCTCAATGACAAGCTCTCTTATGTACCACCTCTTCCGTTCCCTCTCAGGACCCTTCTCATTGCCCCCTCCATCCTTCTCAGGACCTCACTAAAACCCCTTCGTCCTCCTAGGCCGGGCCCCAACCGTTACCCTGACCCCTATCTCCTCCAGGGCACCTCTTCATGCCTACCCGCCACCATAACCTACTTGGGACCCCTTTATTCTCTTTGGACTCCTCTGTACATCCCCCTTCGCTGTTTGGACAGCTCACAGTGACGTGCTACAGCGGCAACGTTACCATTTGGAAAAAAAAGGTAAAGGGGGCAGAGAAGGGTTACTTTTTTTATTTTAATATACTTTCCTACGGCTTGGGTGCCCCCATTTTAAATTAAAACAAACAACACTAAACAACCCTTTAAGAGAACCATTGTCCCATAGGTGTGATGCGCCCCCCCCGCATGTGAGAGGAGGACAGCAACAAGCCAGCTGTAAAGACCGTGATGCCATGCCCATGCGCTGTGGTCCCATATGCGTGAATGCCCCCTTGCCTGCAGGACAGTACAATGCTAGGGTCAGACCTGCATGCCTCTCCAGCCGCTGCTGGTGCCCAATCCATGAGTGATGCCCCCGCTTCATGGCAGACAGTACAAGCCAGTGTCAGACCTTTGCCTACGCCTTCCCCAGCCCGCCTGTGTTACACAACTAGCGTGATGCCCCCCACTGCTCGAAGGACGAGTATCAGCCAGCG
The DNA here is from genome assembly GCA_025379985.1 of Phyllomedusa bahiana. Lineage (NCBI taxonomy): Eukaryota > Metazoa > Chordata > Amphibia > Anura > Hylidae > Phyllomedusa > Phyllomedusa bahiana. Next base: position 5,351 of record JAODAL010020690.1, on the reverse strand, counting down.
GAAATCTGTCAGACCTGCAATGCCTTACAGCGTTGTGATCCCCATAGGTGATGCCCCTCCCCCCCCACCTGCTTGCGGACAGTACATGCACCAGTGGTCAGACCTGCTAGCTCCCTACGCGCTGCCTGTCCCATAGGTGCCATGCGCATACTCTCTGCGCTGAGGACAAGCCACAATGCCAGTGTCAGACCTGTCGGGGGGGTTTCTATACCTCCGCTGTGTACCATAGGTCGATACCGCCCCATCCCCTTGCTGAGGACATTAACAAGCAGTTGTCAGACTGCTGCCTCCCAGCGCGTGTGTCCATAGCTGATCGCCCCCCCTCCTGCTGAGCCAAGTCGCATAGCTGACGAAGAAAAGGTGTCATGACTAAGCCTGCTCCCCCAGGCGCTGGTTGGTCCCATAGAGTGATGCCCCCCTACCTGATGGAGGACAGCCACAGCCATAGTGTCAGACCTGCTGCTACAGCCGCGTGCTCGGTCCCATAGGTGATGCCCCCTCCTGCTTCACTGAGGACAGTTACCAGCCAGTTGTTCATGTGACCTGACTTGCTCCCACTGCGCACCTAGTAAATGTCGGTCCCTATATGAAGTGATGCTCTCCCCTTAGCCTCGAGGACAGTATCAAGCCTAGTGTACAAGACCCCTCTGCTGCCCTACCAGCACTGGTGTCCCATATGGTGATGCCCCACCCACCCCACAACCCCCCCTGCTGAGATGACAGTACAAGCTAGGCTCAGACTGCCTGACTCCCCCAGACCTGCTGGGTCCCAATAGTGATTTGCCCCTCCCTCCCGCTTGCGAGGACGCAGGCTACATAGCCACGAGTGTCAGACCTGCTGCCCTGCCCAGCGCATGATCGTTCCACTATAGGTGATGCCACCCCTCCTCGCCTGACCTTGAGGGCAGCTACAAGGCCCAGATCTTATTCGTCAGACCTCTGCTGCTTGTCCAGTGCTGCTAGTAACTCCATAAGGATGATGCATTCACCTCTGCTTGTTACGCCTGAGAGACGACAGTACAGCACAGTGTCAGACCTGCTGCTGCTCCATGCAGCATCGTGCCCTCCCCATAGTGATGCCCCCGCCCCTCGCTAATTGCGACCTGTCACAAGCTCTCAGTGTCAGACTGTCAGCCCCTCCCAGGCCGCTAGATGACCCATAGTGAATAGACTACCTACTTAGCTGTGCGTGGACAGCTTACAGACCAGAGTCTGTACCAGACCTGCTCTTGCTCCAAAGCGCCTGAGTGTCCTCATAGCTGATGCTCCCCCCTGGCCTGGAGCCACGCTGACAGACCAAAGCCAGTGTCAAGTACCTGCTGTCTCCAGACGCTGTGTGTCCCAATATGGATTGCTACCCCCCCTGGCTGAGGACATGTACAAGCCCACGTGTCAGACCTGCTGCTCCCACGCTAGGACTGTCCCATAGGTGACTACCCCCCCCCACCATGCCTATTTTAGACAGCCACAATTCCAGTGTCAGACCTGTGCTCCCATGCCGCGTGTTGTACCCAGTAGGAGAACCCCCCCCCAAAACCCGCCCCCCCCCCCCCCCCCCCCCCCCCCCCCCCCGTGATGCCTCAATGGGGGGCTCTTCCCTCTTGCATGAGGACAGTTACAAGCATGTGTCAGACCTGCATGCTCTCCAGCGCAGTTGTGACCCTCATAGAAGTGACCTGCCCCCTCACTATCTGAACCCTCCAAGAGACCAGACAGATTAACAAGGCCTATTTGTGTTCAGACGCTGCTTGCTGGTCAGCGCTGTGTTCCATAGGCTTTGATGCAAGCCCCTGCCTTAAGGACTAGTATTCAATATGCCAGCCTTGTTCATCATGACCTTGCTGGCTCCAGTGCTGTCGATCCCATAGGTGAATTGCCCTCTCCCCTGCTTTCGAGCGCAGTACCAAGCCAGATGTCAGGAACCCTGCCCTGCTCCTCGAGCCACTGCTTAGCTCCCCTATAGGTGCATGCCATCTCCTGCCTGAGCGACGAGCTACATGCAGTAGTCAGCACCTGCTTGCCACCTATCCCAAGCTGCTTGTGTGCCAATAAGAGTGTATTGCCCCCCCCCCTATAGCCCTGAATCGACGAGCTACAAAGCCCTCAGCTGTACAGACTGACTACGCTACCCTCAGCACTGTGTCACCATAACAGGTGAGTTGCCCCCCGTGGCCTCGAGGACAGCCACAGCCCTCAGTGCTTCAGACCTGCTGCTCCCCACGACGCTGTATTGTCCCGATAGGTGATGCCCTCCCCTGTCTGGAGACCAGACAAGCCAGTGTCAGACCTGCTGCCTCTCAGCCGCTAGGTCGTCCCATTAGTGTGGATGCCTTTCCACTGACTTTCCGGATTGGACATGCTCACAAGCCAGTAGTCCACGACACTGCGTGCCCACTCCCAGATGTACTCCGTGTTGTAGTCCCGATCTTAGGTGAATTGCCACCCCCCCCTAGCATTGTGGAGGGACAAGTACATTAGCCTTGTGTCAGACCTGCTAGCTCCCCTGTCGCCACTTTGTCATGTGCCCATAGGGTGATGCCCAACCCTCCCACGCTGCCCTCTATGACGGACTAGTACAAAGCCAGTCGAGTGTATGCAGTGTCAGACACTGGACTTTAAATGCCTTACAGCGCTGCTTGTCCCATTTAGTGTGAATGCTCCCCCCTTTGCCCCGGTAGGACAGTAACACAGCCTCTAGCTGTCAGACCTGCTGCTCCAGCAGTGTCTGCCCCATAGGTGATACGCACTTCTCCTACTGTCTGATGAACAGTACAAGCCAGCTGTCAGACCTGCTGCTCCAGCGCTGCTGTTCCCATAGCCGTGATTTGACCCCCCCTGCTGCATGGGACAGATACAAATTCCCAGTGTCAGACCTTGCCCTGCTCCCCAGCCGCCTTGTGCTCCATAGGTGTATGCCCCCCCCACCTGCTCCTAGAGGACGAGTACAAGCCAAGCTTGTCAAAGACCTGCTGCTCCAACCGCTGCTGTCACCCATATTTTATGCCCCCCCCCCCCGCTGAAAACAGTAAAAACCCCAGGGGTCAGCCCTCTGCTCCCACGCTGTGCCCCCCAAAAGGAGATCCCCCCCCTGCTAAGGACAGTAAAACCGGGTGTCAAAACCTGTTTGCTTCCAGCCTTTGTCCCAAAAGGTGAGGGTCCCCCCCCCCCCTGGGTTTGGGTACGTCCCACCCGGGGGGGAGCATCACCTTGGGACACAGCGCGGGAGCAGCAGGCCCGGACACTGGCTTGTACTTTCCTCACAGGGGGGCAGAAAACCTATGGGACACATTGCGGGGAGCACAGGCCTACACGGTTTGGGTACTGCCCCTCACGGGGGGGGGGGAAAATCACCTAGGGGACACACGCGGGGGAGCACGGTCTGACACTGGTTTTTTAATTTTCCTCAGGGGGGGGCCCACCCCCTAGGGGGACACAGCGCTGGGGGGGCACAGGCCCCTGACACGGCTTTACAGTCCCAGCAGGGATGGGGGGGGATCACCTTTTTGGGAAACACAGTACGGGGAGCACAGGCCCTGAAAACGGGCTTGTACGGGTCCCACAGGGGGGGGGCATAACCCCTATAGGACGGGTTTTCCTTTAAAAACCATAAAACCAGCAAAAGTCGTGGTAAGGGGCAGGCTGGTGGTGCTGCCGCCTTCAGCAACCTCTGGTCAGTGCTTCCTAAGCCCACACCTGGGTGACCCTGGGATCTCCTCTCCCAACTACAGGCCACGCACCTAGATTTTCCCGATGAGAAAAAAAGCCCAAAAGACAGAAATCAAAATGGGAAAAATTTCAGGGGGAGCAGCCCCTTAAAGGGATTGTCCACTTCTTTAGAAAGAACTAGTAGGTGACTCCTGGGGCCCCATTAATATAGAGAACCCTGGACTCCCCTCCCTCCAGCCCTTGGGTTTTCCCACCCCCGCGCCCTCTCCGGTCTTCTGTTTTCTGGACGGTCCCCCGGGTTTTGGCACCCCGCTTTTTCCCCCAGGGTCACTCAGGGTGGGCTAAGGCTGCACTGACCAGCGCTGGAGGGTCAGAGGAGGGTGGGCAAGGTTTTTATAGCCAGTGCAGCCTCAGCCCACCCCGGGCGACCCTGGTATCAGTGGCTGCAGCGGTGACGTCCCCAGAAGAAGGAGACAGAAGACCGGAGAGAAAACGGCGCCTTTTAAAATTTTTTTTTTCTGGGGAAAAGTGGAAAATCCCTTTAAGGGGGGGGGTAAGGGGGGGGAACGAAATAGGAAGGGAAAAAAGCAAATAATAAAAAAATAATCTCTAAGGAAACGAACCTGGAGGAAGTATTTCTCATACACGGCATTATTACTCGGGATCTGGAAGAGAAGGAAGAGGGGAAAATTTTAAAAACGGACGGGGGGAAAAATTTTACAGGAAAAACGATAAAAACGGTTGGGTCCCCCCCAAAAAAGGTCATGTAACCCACAACTGAATACCCAGCTATTCTCTCTCTATGTTACCTTAATTTTTTTTCAATTTAAATAAAAATTTAACGGGACTTTTCCCCTCAGGATACAATGTTCCCAGCAGACAAAAGTTTCCCCAAGGGGCCCCTTTTTAAAAATAGGGGCTTCCAAAAGAAGAAACCGTTCTAGGATTAATCATACATAGACCTGTACTTCTGGTTCCCATTGAGATTATGGCTTTTCCATCAAAGTCAATGGGGAAAGCTCCACGAAAACCAAACAACGCAACAATGAGAACAAGAAAATCCAGTATCCTGAGCGTCACACGGGCCCAAAAACGTGCCCCACATGAGGAAAATACAGGGAAATTTACCCGGGAAACGACGAGGAAAAAATAATAAAAAAACATAACATTGGGTATATTTGGGGAAAAAAAAAAGTGCCGCAAACGAGGAGCCCTGATCCGGCGCCGGCCACAGCGAAGCGCACCAGCTCGGTCCGGCGACAGCCACGCTGAGGAGCACCCCCCTCCTCCGAAACCGACCCCCGGGCCCCAGCAGGGGCCCCCGACCAGCCAACGCCGCAGCGAGGAGCCACAGATCCAGCGACGCCGCAGCGAGGAGCCACAGATCCAGTGATGGCCACGGGGGAAACGCCCAAAAGATCCAGCGCGCCCCAAAGGGAAACGAGGAGCCCAATCCAGGTTTATGGGGCCACGGCGAGGGGGCCCCCCCCCCCCCTTAATCCAAAAACGCCCGGCCCCCAAACGAGCCCGCCCGGGGCCAGCGACGCCGCAGCAAAAACAGACCCCCCGGATCCAGCGACGCCGCAGCGAGCAGCCCCGGATCCAGCGACGCCCGCAAACGAGCCCGTTTCCCGGGCCAGCGACGGGGCCCCAAGGGAGGCAGCCCCCGGACCCGCGAACCCCCC